>VZTO01009695.1:7138-60165 GCA_013400615.1 Syrrhaptes paradoxus
CAAGAGAATAATTTATTTTGGAGTGTATGTAGTAATTTACTGTTTTTCATTAGAATTTTATGTACAATTTTTGATGAATAAATAAAAAGGCAGAGCAAACAGTTCTAATCATGTTTAAATATTGTAGACTTAAAATATATTTCTGGAGACAGTGCATTTTATTTGTTATACTGAATACTAATGCATTTTTAAATCTGATTCCCAGAGAAATGAGACTAAGCAGACATTTAACAAAAGTGAATTTGGAGAAGTGGATGATTTGCATAGAAATTTTATTTAGAAATGTGTGATCCTGGTAACCGCAGTGTCTGAGCATATGCTAATACTTCTGAAAGAACTCGGAACTGGAGGATAAATTAATCTGTTTTCAAAATTATGCATGTTTTCACAGACACTACAAAATACATAAGACATAAAGTAACAAATATTTATTGTTTCTTAATACCCTGGTTTATAACCACGGTCCTATGCTCTTGAATTTCTTTTTTCACAACCCAAAAGATAAAAAATTCTAGTTCTGTATTTAGCATGCCTCATTCCTGTTCTTGGACAGGACTGGAAAGTTGATCCCAGGATGCAGGCAATTCTGCAGATTGCATCCTGGTCCCAAGAAAACTCTTTCTTGCTATAAATTACAAAAACATTGGGCTGACATACCCACAGATCTGTTCTTCATTGTGTGCACAAAGATCCTTCTCCTGAAAGCTTCGTACTGAAATTGAAAGAACCCAATTTACTTTGAAGATTGAAGTAGTGAGTACTTGTAATGAGTCCCTAAATTGCTGATGTTAAAAACTGGCAATGATGAATCTATAATTGCCTCATTTCTTATGCTCTTCCCTTAACAATCTACAGTCAAATACTTGATACTGAGTGAAAAATGCCCTTGGTCAGACTCAGTATGAGGATCTGATTCTTTTATAGCACTTCAAAAAAAACCCAACCCAAAACCAAACTTCATTAGAACTTCTAACCTTCTGAAAGCGGTGTACCTACAGGCTTCTAGGATAAGTAGGTGAGTGAAAGAATGGTCAAACGTACAATGTTGAAGATAACTTGATGTGAATATTAGGTTGTACAGCAGACAAAGCCACAAAAAAAAGTCTTTATTCTCCTCATTTGCTAAGTGGCTAGGTAACAAGAGACTTAAAATGTGTATTTCCAGAAATGTCCAATCCTCAGATGCTCAAGAAACTTAGGCAGTATCAATGAACTCTCCAAAAAACTGGCTTCTAGAGCTAAAATTTGGTTTTGTCACAGGTTTTAGAAAAGTTGTTGATTATTATTTCCACCAGAACTTTTTAAATGTGTGTGTTTCTGATTATACGACGTTATTAACAGACCTAACGTTGTAGCCTAGAAACACAGGAGTCGTACAGAAGGCAATAAGTACGTTGATAGAAGTTAAGTATTGCTACCTATAATTTTGAAAGAGTTAATTGGGTTTTAGGAATAAAAACTCTTTCAAACCTAATTGTTAATTATTTCTTCCTTTTTTTTAAACAGGAAAAATTGTCTGAATCTGTGAATTTACAGAAGAAATTAACAGAGGAGCTACAAATTGTCAAGCAAGTATGTTGAAGTTTCTTAAAAATATAATTATTCTCCGTTTTGTACTGTTATTTGTGGAAGGGAGAAGGGAGCACTTCCTTCTCTCTTGATACTCATCTAGACTATACTTCCACACTGATTTCAGCATAAAGTGGTTCCTTTGTTGCTACAAAGCTTTTGATGGGAACTGGAGAATATTGATCCTTAAGTTTTCAGAGCAGTAGTGCTTCTTTGCTGTTGAATTGAGGTAGGAACTGTCAGACAAGCTGGATCAGGTAAGCTGGATAATAATGTAGTAGCACCTTTCTGGTTTTAAATGTTCCTGAAGTGATTTTGCTGTTCTTAGGCAACAGTGTGCCTGTTCTGCACTCCTAACTTTATATGTCAAACCAGAGTTTTAAGTATGAAAAAATAGACACACTTGACAATTCTACCTGATGTTTACCAGGAAAAAAATGGTAGTAAGTGTGTTGTGAGGAGTGTCTTGTTTCTGTCTCCATATTGATCTATAATTATGAGAGAAGAAATCGATTCCTTATGAAATTTATCCTTCTTGTGTCTCTGAAAGGAAATTTTCAATTATATGTAAATCTTATGACATTTATAGCCTGGATTCAAAACCAAGCAACTTTCCTGATTCCTGCTTCTGCTGAACATCATCCTGGCAGCTCTTTTCTTTGTAGGAGCTGGCTGCCTTTCTTCTCTCCTGTGCTGCTACACGTATTCCATGTAGGCTTCTCATGGCTATTTGTTCCATCAGATGTCGTATATAAAATGCAAGATACAGGTTAAAAACCTTTCCGTGCACTGTTAGGATTAGGTTTATGTTTTGTGCTCATACATATAGATTCGTTCAGCGCTTTCGTTACCACCTTTTATTCCTTGAATATAAGAGAACCGTCTGGAGGCTTTTTCCATTACATTGCTGACTGTACACCGTGGGACAACGGGGAAATAAATTGGATTCCTTTTTGGGTAAAACTTAACTTGCGTTCCAGGAGCATACCCGATGTTTCCCTTCGCTGGTGGGTGTTCACTCTGTTGCTCTGGACTAGAGCAGGTGTCAGTCTATCAGTCTAGACCAAAGCTGGTGCAAACTACAAACCCCAAAATGCGTCTGAGCATTTCCATTCACATACCTGGTCTTACTGGGAAGGTAGACTTCGATGAAGATGGTTTAAGATGGTCTGGTTTAGGTGTCAGCAATGCCCATTTTCTACCACCTGAGGTCCTTCGTGCTTTTATTTTTCTGCCCAGTGCCATCATGTGATGGTGAAGGTCAGCCTTGCAGTACAGACCAAGGGGGAGAAATACTCTGATTTGCTAGTAAAGCGTTGAAAAGGTTCCATATAGTGAAGTGAAAGAGAAATAATAAAGTATGTGTAATTACAGCACCGTGTGACCTGTTTTAGGAGATACAAACAGGCTTTTAATGGAAATTTTAGTTCTGTTTATATTTGGTGCATTTTCAAGTGTTTTATATCTATTTCTGGAGTTCAGAACCAATGTTGATACTGAGTTTCATGGTGTTGTGAAGTTTAAAAAAAATAGGCTATTTACTGTACAAGTTGCCATTTAACTGAGGATGATGCATTCCTGCTTGAGCTGAAGTTAGTGAATGAGTCAATGAGCACATCTCTGAGCCCTAATGCCGGGTGAAAAGTAAACAAACAAACCAAATTGTCTTCTGAATTCAGTCCAATTTAAACTTTTTTTAAAAAATCACTGCTTTCCTGGAGAAACAAGGTTTTAAGGGAAGATACAGGCTACCATTCATATATAGGAGGATCATTTGTGCTATTTTTATTGTCTGCTAATTGTGAATTGCAGAGATTACATCTTAATTGGGAGAGGTGTAGGAATACTCAGGTTAACGGGTGTGTTTTGCTAGTACCCGTTCATTAAGTGGTGCTTGAATTGGTAGCTAACAGGATAAACAAGCTCTTCAGATTGGAAATATTGCTGAATTTGAAATGAGGTAGTAATTCTTTTCTAATATTGGTCTATGGCAATTGAAATATATTAATTGATATATTTCTGCTTTGAGATTGTGATACAGCACTATCTTTAAGTCTTCCTTGAAATCATTTGGAAGCTGATTAGCATAAAACATAGAAAGGCTCTTCTGAGAGCCTGAAGTCTTGTCAACACCATGAATGTGAAATCTGTGATGGTGTCTTTTATCTTCCTGGATGAGTCTGTCTGTATTCTGTGCTGCCTGGAAGTCTTGGGTCATACCAACCGGAATGATCTCTTCTTTACTAGAGCTTTTTTTACGCAGTTATTGTCAGCTGAAGCACCTCGGCTAAACAGAGTAGGTGTGAAAGGTCGTAGAGATGGGACACTGTGGTATCCCGTGCTGCTGGGCTTGTATTCCCTAGGGCTAAGATCGGCTATTCTATACTTCTGCTTTCTAAGGGGAAAAGAGGTGCTTTGAAGACTAGGAATTGAATAGCTGCTATTTTGGAAGCAGTGTATCATTTATTTCACCCTTCCTGAAAGAAGTATTGGGTTTATTTTTGTTTCATTAGCATTTTTATTTTGTTAGTAAAGATACTCAAGGTTCTTTTAAAGGATGTTGTCAGCAGACAATTTTGTTCCAGTGTTTGTGGTGGCTGGATTGTTACTTGGATAAAATCTTCTCATGACATTTGAATTTATCTAAGGAAGAAATAGGACCTGGCTTTGAAAGAAACCTGTAGCTTGAAATTATTCTGTAAGAATTCAGTGTCTCTCCTCTAGCCTGCAGTTTCTTATTTGCTGTAGTGGCTTCATACCAGATCAGGACAAATGGTCCCATCGGGCATTTATATGGATGAAATATTAGCAGCTGCAGATTCCATTTCTGTTGCATATTCCTTCATACGAGCAGTTGAATGGGACAAGAGAAAATGTTGCCGAAGCATGCTGCGATCCATCTGTTCTTCACTGCTGGGGACCCCTTACCTGCATAAGCAGAGAACCCACCCAGTCACCGCAGTGCAGCCTCGGTAATGGTAGAACTGGGAAACCTGATGGAGTCGTTTCCCTTTGTGCCTCCCTGCTCTAGCAAATGGTTTCTGGTTTGTCAGAAAATTTTGCTAATTCAGTTGTAGTGTGGATAATCGTTCCATTGTAATGTAAGAATCCATTGTTCTTTAATTATTCCTTTAGGTCTTTCACTGTTGAAATCTGGTCATACTTAGTGTGCTATTACAGAGAAATTAATATTCAATAATTGGGTTTCTGAAAAAAACAATGGAGGAGTAAAGGCAATTCTGGATTATAAGAGATTAAACCTTTATCTCAAGGAGGTTTTATTTCAAAATGAAGACCTCCCTTTTCATTATAGCAATTTTCCCATGACTTTTCCAATGTCAGTTATTTCAGTAATTCCTATGTGTGCCTTTGTCGAGGCCCCTGCGTTCATTTATATTAGTCAAACTTAATACCAGAGCATCTCTCCACTTTTGTTTCCAAGAGCCCTTTTCCCACCTCCAGCCTATTACGGGAGGATACCTTTGCTCCTGAAGACTGACAAATCATCCTCTGCGTCAGCAGGGCCCAGCTTTTCCTGCTGGTGAGTCACACTGTCCTGCAGTGGCAGGAAAACGTCCTCTGCAGAGGCAGGAAATTTGAGCTCTACTTGCATAGATTCATAACTTCTTAGAAGCCCCTGGGTTCTCTGAATTGTTTCTAGGAAAAGACCTGCTATGAGCAGCCTGCAGGAAGGATGGATTGCTCCAGTGGTCCTTCAGTGAGTGCTTTCGGTACCAGCCCCTTGCACCACTTCTAGTGCTGTGCGAACAGCCAACTGTAACGCAAACTGGCTGGATGAAGCTGGAGAGGGACTTCTTACAGGGGCGTGTAGTGACAGGACAAGGGGTAATGGCTTTGAGCTGAAAGAGGGGAGGTTGAGATGAGATCTGAGAAGGAAATGTTTTTCTGTGCGGGTGGTGAGGCAGTGGCCCAGGTTGCCCAGAGAAGCTGTGGATGCCCCATCCCTGGAGGGGTTCAAGGCCAGGCTGGATGAGGCTTTGGGCAACCTGGGCTAGTGGAGGGTGTCCCTGCCCATGGCAGGGGGCTGGGACTCGATAGTCTCTAAGGTCCCTTCCAACCCAACCCATTCTCTGACTCTGTAACAGAAAGAGATGCAGCAATAAGCCTTTGAATAGTCTGTGTTTCCAGGTGGAGATGATCATCATCGTGTAGAATAGGTTCATCTAATGCTTTGTGCAAAAGGAAAAAAAAAAGAATCATTATACTTGTTGTCAAATTAAAGGTTATTGAAATGTATCTGATCCCTTGTGTTCCTCCAGCAGAAACTACAGAAAATGTCATCTGAATGCACTAATGGTGTTGCTGTTTGCTACACGTGCGATTACTTCTTCTAGTGCTTTATTTTCTAAGAGACCAGAATGTCCCTGGCAATCATCCAAATTGGTATTATATTGCAAAACCATTGTAAATATGGGGAATATGATGTCCTATATATGTCATTGAGATGAGTTTACTTAGGGCCTGAAATACATATATATTGTTTATTAAGGCTAACTGTGTGCAGGTTAAAAGTCAGCTGAAACTGAGATTGGTAGATCATTTTATGGAGAAAACATTATGACAAAGTATTGGAAAACCTGACTTGAAGAATACTGATTGCACAGAACAAATACTTCGAAGTTAGGAAATTATAGAATTAAAATTAAGTTAACATGAATTAATATTCAGTAGTAGAATGAACTGAGCAATATCTTTCTCTAAACCAGATTTTACAATATTTAGGGATTATTTGGGCTGAATTAAAAGCTAACAGTTTCTGATTTCCTGTTTTCTATACATTATTTATATGTAAATTTTATATAACACTCTTCAGTGATAATGCAGGATAACAATGTAAGAGCAGGAACTAGGCAGAAAAACAAAAACCAGGACTTAGTTTGAGAACAATGTCCACTGAATGCTTGCATTAGAAGACCATCTACATGATGTGCGAACTCTAAATTGTGTGAATTCAGGCAGTAAGAGTAAAATACAATAACGTCTCATTAAAGCCCTTTTTTAGTATGGAGGTGACGGAGCAGTTTAACAGCCGTCCATTCAATTAGAGTTCAGTAATCATAGAATTGGTGATTTAATTTATTAGGAAAATTACCTCTCTCTGTTAATACCTGTTTTTTGTTTGAACACCATACACTTAAAAATTAGCAATTGAACCATCTAACCATGGATACTAGAAGATGGCCCTAATGCCAGCTGCAGTACTTTTGAGCTAAATCCGTACTTCTTTGTTAGCTGGAGTTGTAACTTTTCCATTAAATCTACCATCTGTAGGAAGCCAAGGCAGCTGTAGAAGAGGCAAGAGCCCTGCGCAGTAGGATTCATCTTGCAGAAGCTGCACAAAGGCAGGCTCGCGGAATGGAGATGGACTACGAAGAAGTCATTCGCCTGTTAGAAGCTGAAATTGTCGAGCTGAAGGCTCAGCTCACCGATCATTCTGGCCAAAATAAAGTAAGCAAAGCAGCCGGCTGCCGTAGTTACCATGGTTTCCTCGCTGTTGTCGTGTATCTTGTTTTCATTTTCTTTTCATCTGCTTTTCTAAAGTAGGTCACTGTTTGTCTTGTATTATTCAATAACTGGAATGATGTGTAGTGAAGGGGATAATGGGAAGTGTGTGAGTCTTCCTTTATCCAGATATCTTTGGGCTGGAAAAATAGGAGCTGGAAGCATATGTGGGTCATAGGTCACAATGGCACATCTCAAGCATCAAAGCACGGAATAAATTCTGGACTGCAGATATGTTGTCTCTAAAGACTACACGTATATTTGTATGCTTTTATATTTGTGTAAAAATGGCCTTTGTGTTTATATGTCTCTGTTAGGAAAATAATAACAATTCTAAAGTTCAGTGCTGTTCTTAGGTAAATTTTGATTTAATCAAGATAATCATTTAAATGCTACTAACAGTATCCTGCCAATTTTTTTTTTTTAATTGAGCCTCATATTTTAAAACCACTACATCTCCAGTGAGGCATTTCAAAACACACTAAAGAATAAAATATTTGAGGCACCTTTAATTTTTCCCCCTGATTGCAGATCCATTTTCTACACGCAGTTTGGACAAGTGCAGGCAAGTTGACACTGGTGTGTTTACCTTGTTTTTCTCATGAAAAATGGATCTGCGTATGAACTGATGAAGAAAACCTACTGAAATGTTGCCTTATTTCATCTTGAGAATTAATTCAATATTACAAGGTATTAAAAGGTGAAAGTGAGCTCTAAGGTGTGTGAGCTCTGTGGGACAGAAACTTGCAAAGAAGCAACATTGCAACTACGTGTAGCTCCCAGGGAGGAATTCCTCCCGGCTAATTAGAGTATGTGTGATGAGATGAATCACACCCTAGAAGTTGTTCTTTCTGAACATTTGGGTGAGATGTCCCATCTTTTATGTCGGATATTTTTTAAGCAGTTTGTTTCCTAGGACTTGAATAAATACCAAATTTTAAGAAATTCCGAGAGCTTGGGTTGCTTTCTTAGGGATTTGTTTTTGAGATGCTAGCTTGAGTTTCTGAAATTCTGAGTGAGCACTCAAAAATCTGAGTTGAGATTTGATTCTCTGCATTTCTTACTGAAAATAAGCAGTATAAAGTAGTTGCCAACTCTATAGTGTACTCTTTAAAAAAGAGGAAGGTCCCTCTGAGGGCTTACCAGCCCCTTCTTCAGTAGCGTACAGTGAGATCTCCAAAAAAAAGGTGGTTTAATCAACACATTCTCTGACAGTCAGAAATATAATTATATATGTATACATATATATGTATACAAACAAATATCTGTACTTGTTTGTTTCAAGTAAAAATAACGAGTGGGTTTTGGTGAGTTTTTTGTAAGAGGGTTATAGTAGGAAGTGGGCTTTCAGAAACAAACACCTACAGTGATGTAAAAGTTTAATTATAGGGATAGTTTCTTAATTTTGGAGAGTATTTTGGTCTAGTTCTTCTGTTCAGCAGACAGCTTAGTTAAACAAACATACATGTGAAGGCTTTACTCGTGGTCCACTCTCACGAACAGTGCCAGGGACTCCTGCTGAAGCCTCGAGCCTCCAGAACCTGAGCTAACGGGGCTCGCGTTCTCTGCAGCTGAAGGCGTGCATCACGCTGATCGACAGGTTGTACGAGTGCATGTAGAGAAATCCTAGGGGGTAGTTTTCTCCAAGATATGCTGTCATTACTCCCTTGGCCAAAGGATGTACGGATGCAAGCTGGTGGACTGAGTTTGTTCCCATGCTGGCTGTTTGTGCCGCCCTGCCGACAGATGCTGTCACTGTCAGGTTGGTGTTTTTGGATCCATTCACCAGTCAGTTCAAACTCTCTTAAGTTGCAGCCCTATCACTGTTGTTAGCTGCCAATGTCAATTTGCCTTTATATCATTTGCCAAAATCTCTTGCAGTTTGGGAGCTTGTTTGCTGCAGATCATCGTGCCTGCCTCAGGAGCAGCTATGTTTGTCAGAAATGTAGAAAAGACTCTGCATTAAACATCTCAAGCATCCATTTCAATTCACTTCTTGTATCTATGTGTGCTATGGGAGAAAATTATTAGAATAAAAGCCTTAAAATATCTTTTCCAGGATAACGTCCAAGATTTGAGAAAGAGAGTTACAGTGCTTGACTGCCAGCTGCGGAAATCAGAGTCGGCGAGGAAGACCTTTGAGGTGGCTACTGAGAAATTGCTGCAATTTGTAGAGGTAACTTTGCCTATCATTTCGAGCAACAATTTATTTGGAAAAGTTTTGTGTTGATGTTTCTGAGGAATAAACATAACAAACTGGCTACGGACTAGTTTGCAGAGATCCTTTCATTGCTAGAAGTAAAGATAGTGTAAAAGTGTACGGATAGAGCCATGTAGGAATTTGCTTAATCTGTGTTTTGCTGTACACTAGGCAAACAAAAAATGTCAGATAACATTTTATAACATAATTTTTCATAGACTCAAATAAATTTCAGTGAAATTCCCCAGACAGAAAAGGCAGAAAAAGTATATAATATTGTTTATAATATTTGGAAATGTTACAAAACAAAAAAGCGATATCACGATATTTATTTAATTTCAAGGGGTTATAATATTTTGGTTTTTACTTTTACACTTCTGGCTGAGAGAGACTAGACTTTTTAACTACAAATTGAATCCCCCCACACTCAAAGAGAACATCAAATTACAAGGTATTAGCTTTTTGACTGTCAATTTATAGACTGTTAACTTCTTGCCTATGACCAACAGGTTGTGCATGAAATACTTTCAGATAACTCTACTTCCTCAACAGTTTTAAGGTAATAAAATAGTTATTAATGTTGAAATGGCAATATTAATATTGAAAAACTCGACTATTGTTTCAAAGTCTCCACAAACTGTCTTGTAACTATTTTTCCTCTATTTTTTGCAGTATGTTTCCGAATGTCATTTTATTAAGGGGGCGGGGAGTGGCGTGAATTATAAATTAGGCTTTCAGGATACAGCTTCATTAAAAACCTCTGAATTAAATTAAAACAGTTAGTAATTACATAGCTATAGTTGTCTGGATGTTTCCATGAAGTAATTATAAAGTGCTAAGGATTAGCTAAAATTGCAAGGAACTTTAATAGTGGGTTATAATTTTTTTTATTATTTTTTAGATTTACCCAAGTTATTTTACATTATCATTGATCCAGTAGCATATAAATAAATTGATGATATATATATCCATTCAAGTTTTGTCACTTATCTTGTTTAAAAAGGTACCTAGCAATATTCAACAAAATTTAGAGCAGCCTTTGTTCCTTCAGAATATCAGCATGATTGTACCTATATATCCCGAGTAGTGTTCCGTTCATATTTATGTAACAGCAAAGTGGTTTGGTCTCTATTCTGCCATATTTTTCAGTAGAGCTCTCAAAGAAATCAAATCTATTTAAGTGAAGTTAGCTGGAACTTTATTTTTAAAAAATCTGCAGGATCAAATCAGCTGATATGTTGTCGGTGTCTGTGTTCTCACGTGCCAACCCCAGTCCGTTAAATGCAGTTCTCATTGGCACTGCACTGGGGTGATGTTGCATGTTTATAAAATTTGTAGACTTCATTTTAGTAAATGGATTGAAGTATTAAACGGGAAGCTAAGGTGACTAACTGGCTCACTGACAGTGTAGAAGAATTGAGTCCCCTAAAGTAGTGTCCCTTCTTAAATGTTAATATGAAAATTACTTTTAAGTAATTTACTTTTCTGACACCCACTGAGTTTTTGACACTGGGTTTTGAGACGTGAACTGTGTTGTTTGAATTGAATTTTCCTGATACCTTTATTGTACAGACAGCACTGCTTCAGGGCAAACTCGTCAGTATGATAGCATGAATCTTTTTTGTTCGTACCATCAGACTAAAGCCAATCTAGAAATACAAGTTTACTTTATTAAAAGCAAGCATTTCTTTTATAATCTTACAAATAAACACTTCCTATTTTTCTTCTCTCAGTGACAGAAGAACAACGCTGTCTGCTAAAGCACTTCTTGCACGGTTGGGAAGGGTTGGACCTACTGTCACAACAGGACTTGCAGCAGAAGCCCGAGACCTCGCCAAGTCTGTCCGTGCCATTCTGGAAGTAGATTGTGAGTGAGCATGTGTGTGTCTTCATGTGTACACACGTATAAATATTTCCTTTCTTCCATCAAATATTGTGGCTTCAGCATCTCGCTTGCTAACTGCGAGCAGCGTGTTTCAGTAGTCACCACGTGGAGTTTTTTTCCAAATGTGGAAGAAGGATCCTGAGCAGGGGTTCTGTTCGGATGGGGTTAGGACTGTGGTGTAGGTGAGGGGTCCAGAGTCCGATCTCTTTCAGAATGGTGGAAGACCTACAGCAGCAGGAAAGGGGCTGCTGCCGCTAAGGGCTGTCCCCTTTGTTTTTCTAACCCTAACCCTAACCTAAAGTTACCCTACCCACAGAACCTCCTCCTGCAACTGGGCTGATTTCGGTGGTCTGACCACTCTCCCGTTGTGTGCTTCACCAGCAGACTCTGTTCATTGTGTTGTTTTTTCATTTCATTCCAAGATTACCGAGCTGCCTTAATTCTGGCTGCTTAAGATTCAGTCTGTGCTTCCTAGGTCTGATGGAGAATGCAGAATGAGGAAAAACTAGTATCTGTCTAGAGTTAGAAGTGGTTTTCCCTATTACTGCCCTTAAAATAGTAAGTGCATTTCCTCCTGAACTTTAAGCAGCTATCCCAGGATCGTTTGCTGCATGCTTTTTTACTCTTGCTGTAAATGGTAGGAGGAAGTCAGAAGTAAGAAGCGTTCTAGAGATGATGCTACAATTCTGGAGACCTGGGTTTTCTTGGCTCAGAAGACCACCTGGAACTCATTGGTGGGAATATTTCCATTAACCTTGATTGGCTTTAAACAAACGTAGTGAGTGCAGTCTGAGTCAACAGGATTTTGGAATATGAGGTTTAATAACTCAGATATAGATCTTTCTACCAAGATGTGAAGGATGCATCAGAGTGAGAAGATTTCTGCAAATCTTTAGAAAATCAGAGCATTATTATTAAGGATTTTTTAAGTGTGAGTTTTGAAGTCAGGAAGTACCCTTGAGGAAACAAATCCTCCAGAGCTTTTAAATCTGGTATCAGTTCGTCAGCAAAGACGACGGATATATTTATTTCAAATTGGATGTGAACTGGTAGAATAAATCATTCATAACACCAGAGGACAGTGCCACTTCACTGTACACCTTCATCGAACTCTAATTAGAAAATAAAGTTACTCCAGAGAACACTTTTTCCTGGAAAATTTAAAGCAGAAAATCAATGCCAAAATGAAGAACATGAAGATTTCCAGAACTGTGTAAAACTAGCAGAATTTCCTGACTGTAATGGTCTCTTTTCATACCAGGATGTTTATGAAATGTTCTTCTGTTGAATTTTCATGAACGTGTATCACATAGTGTCTTAACGAAGATTTTACTGCTGCAGGGAGTGGATGTAGCCTTCAGCTTCATTTGGAGATATGTGTATATCCCCAGGTCATTCACAGAAATCTGTTTCCGTTGGGAAAAATTATGCTAGTTCCTGACCCGTTCCTGTAATAAACTGCATGCAGTTGGAAATCTAGAAAACAGACGTGGGTTATTCTATGATTCCTCATTCAGATCATCGAAGTGATTGTGTATTTTGATAGTATTTACCTTTAGTTGAGCAGACATGTTAGTTCTTATCCAGTTTAGCTGGATTGATTTGCAAAAATGAAACAGAAATGGCCTGACACGTTACAGGAGTTTTTGGAAAGCTGGTGAATTATAGTTGACAATAATCATTGTATCAAAGGTTTTAATATCCTTTTTTATGTTGCTTGGGAATTAATTTAGAAAGGGACAGAATGAATATATTTGTTGAGAAAATGGTTCAAGATATGAAAAATGTCTTCTCTGGCGTTATGTACGTAACACTTATTTATTACGTCACTCTGTGGAGAAGAAAGCAAAATAAGAAGATAAAAAAATTGTTCAGAAGTGTCCAGAATATTAGAATTAGAGGGATTGGTGGAGGTGAAAAGAATAACAGTGGCCAGGAGAGGAGATAATTGGTTTTCCACCGGTGACAATGGTAGGGTTCTGTCACATTGAGTTGTTTCTATCACACTACGCAGGAAATCACGCGAGGAAGACTTCTAGTTCTGAATGCGACTGAGTTCTACCGTGGCTGTGTCCAACGTGATAGGTGGGATACATGTTAGAAAGCTCTGGAGCCATAGCAGGGATCCATTTGATGAACCTGAGAGTTAAAAATAGACCTGCAGAGAAGGATTTAAAGATTGAACGTCATCCTTCTGAGTTCATTCTGATTTGGAGAGTATTACAGATAGATTTGGGCTCTGACGAGCTTGTGTATGAGATTAGAGCTTTAAACCTTGCTTGCTTTCTCTCTCTCTCCCTCTCTCAAAAAAACGTAGTTAAGGCAGAGTATGCCTATTTAATTTAATGCTATTTAATAGCATTCTGTCTGCAGCCCTCTGTGCCAGATTCTCACAAAATGTTCCCCTTGTGATCTTGAGTTTTCTTGCAGATGGGCTGTCATAAAGAGGCGGCTCTTGTGTATGTAGCATTTCATAGATATGGTACATCAAAGAGAAAAGTATAATGGACATTGCGCTGCAGACTGAAGGCTTTTTAGCTGGAAAGACGCTCACAGCATAATAATTTGTTAATGAATTCTTAAAGAATTGGAGTGAATAGTTTTGAGATTGCTAAGTGGATAAAAATGCATAGCTGGGCAACCATCGTGGTGTATTTTACATTCTGAATAGATTTTCAGTGTTTGCTTCATTTTGTCCAACATGAAGTAAAGGAGCCCTAACCAAAATACCTTTTGGATTCCTTTACATGTGAAACAAAGTCTAGGTGCAGAGAAGGGTGTGGAGGGTTCTTTCAAAAGCAAACTGCTTCCTTTGTTAAAGATCATCCTGGACAAACAGGTCAAAATGGCATATTTATGAATTAGCCAAACAAACTGTCTTCTTCCTCTGTAATAGCAGGACATTTTGGCGGAGGGAAGAGGTTTAAAGAAGTTCAGTGTATTCCTGAAAGTCTCCAAGTACATATTGCCGTGTGATAATGCTGCAGATCTGTTTTCAGCTTTGTAGGTTGAATGACAGCTCTGTGAAATCAGTTTGGCGATTCTTCAAGTGAGGACTCTGCTTAAGAAAAAGGAAAAAACCAAAACCAACTTGTTTTCCAGGGCTTACTACTACAGGATCCTCAGGATCCAGAAATGCAAATAAGAAAGTAATAAACTGAATAATCATGCTCATCCCTTGAAAGATTCATCCTTCATCTTCTTGAAAGACTGTAAGCTATTTTTAGAAACTAAGTCTTGAGAGGCCTTTCTGCTTCGCAGAATACCAGCATCTCCTGAAGACATAAAGAAAATTGCTTTCATCATACAAAGGATAATAATGCCTCGGTGGAAGAACTGCAGCATTTAAAAGTAGTTGCTGGCTGCACTTAGTCGTCCATATGGTGCAAATCAGGCTAAAAAGAATTGAGAAAGCATTTTGTCCTTTTCTATACAAAATTAGAAAAGAAATACACTTGGTACTGGTAATGGCCAAAATCTGATTAACCCTGGAACACACTTATCTCTTCATAAAATAGCAGGCAATCGGCATTTTGAGATGTGCACGAGCATAATGCAGCTTTCAAGTATTTTGACTGCTAATTTCCTCACTCTGCCTTTGAAATTTCTATCCAAAAATACAATCTTGCTCTTGTTGATATAATCCCAGTCATCAGGATCCATTAAGTGCTCTGAAGCCTGCTTCTCTGGCAGGAACTCGGGCAGTACATCTTGAACTATTTTTTCCCATCATGTTCCTTTAATCTGTTGTCAGCCTGGGCTCTGACACATGGCAATCCTGCTGAAGGTCACTCAAATGATCCCCAAATTAGTAAGGCTTCCAAAAGTCCAGCTCACCTTACCAATGCTGATCTTGCTAGTCACAGGAGTCACTGTACATTTGATTATGCAGATCTTACCGGCAGCAGTTCAGTTGCCCAGTTTTTGTTGTCCTTGCATGGTGACTGTCTATGAAAGGAAGGTGATGGAAGCTGCCGGTGGTCGGCATCCATTAGTGCTCGTTCTCTTGATAGTTCAGTTGCTTTTGATTTTTGGACCACAGACAAAGTCTTGCATCTCGGGCATTAAAAACTGATATTACAGAATCTATCCCTTTCTTCAGTTTTTTTTTTTTTTTTAACTATAGTTGTGTTTTAACTAAAGTGTTGTCCCTCGCTGTTCCTTTGACAGTGTGGATGGAACAAAGTTACAAGGTAGAACAGCAAGTCTTCACCAATAATAATTTTGCTCTTTTGAGAAAAGCAAATATTGTTAAGTATTCATTTTTCTTATTTGTTGCAGCCCTGGTGTGTGTGTTACAACAGAATTAATGCCACATACATTATTACTGTTTTGTTCTTAAAATTAAAGATCCAGCAGTGCTGTAATTTTGTTCAGATAATTGGCTAGAGTTCGTCAGGAGAGTTCTGGGAAAGCTGACGTGTAGTCATGGGCTGGTCCTCCCCCTCTGTCAGTTCACGTTTGTACATCAAAATCCAGATGTAATTGTAACATGGGGATAACTTGCCTTTTGTTAATTAGGTCAGTGATATTAAAGATGCGTTTGCAGAGGCTGAATATCAAAATGCAAGTCCTCGACTCCGAGACTCTTGTCTGGTTGCTAGCATTTGCTGAAGCTCATGCTGCTGTGTATTTTTATACTTCTAGTATCAGAAGGAGAAACTGATTTCCTGAAATATCATATTTAAGAGGACAATTCTGCACTGGGAGGACACCATACCTTTAATAGTCTTTCAGTAATAAACTGGGAATGTGCCTTTTCTTCCTCACTAGAAGAGCTGCTCGGCAAGGAGCAGCGCAATGATAACTAAAGAGGTAACTTGTGTGTTCATTGTTCTGGCAAAGCCATAAATATTTCAAGGAATTACTGAAATCAGAAATAGAAGAGACCTATTAAATTATACAATGTGTATCCTGAACACATCTGTACAGCTCCTCTTTTTAATAGTCTTTGACTAGCAAAAGAAATAAATCTTAAAATCGGTGCCGTATCCTTTAAAGATAAAGAGGATGTTTGTCCATTAAACATTTTCTGAAACAGTACCTTCATTAGAAAATATTAATTTAGTGAAATTAAAATGTGTTATTCCTTTGAAACTTTCAACAACAACAAAAGAAGAGTTTTCCCAGAAGATAATTTATTAGCTGTTTTATCCACTAGAAAATTTCACAGTTTTACTAGTCCCTGAAGGTTGAAGACTTTTTCCTCAAAACAAATTTTTTCATTTTCATCATTACTGTATGTTACATTTATGTAGTGCATGATGCCTTGACTGTAGAACAGTGTCAAGTAGCAGCTTTACGCTGTTTTACCCTCTTAAAGGCTTCATTAGGAGAGGAGGATGACGAATGAGGAAGGACTGACTTAAAAACACAGACAGCCAGAGGCTCCAGTAAAGTTTTATGAAAAAGTTTTAGTGGTTTTGGTTTCTTGCCTTTTTTATTGTAATTGCTCTATTTTGGTGCTCTATGTTTGATGCTATATTTCAATGCCGTGTACTTGATCTGAATTAAATTTTTAATGCATGGTTATCCACATATTTCCAAGTAATCTAGAATTACAGCTGTGGTTTTCAAGCTGTAGTTTGTCAACAGCCGCTGGACCACAAAACTCTTGTAACTGATTTACAGCTTGTCTACAGAACCTTAGCACTTCCACATTATTTTCAATTACAAGGTTCATTATGATAATCTATGAGAATTTTTGAGGGTGGGTGGTGATCCCTAACTCAGAAAACTTTGAGACCACTGAGCTATAGCAACATCACTGCTGAAGTAAAATAGTACCTATAATGTTACCTAAGTAAGTAGTCTTAAGTGGAGTCTCCTTCTCTGGAGACATTCAAAACCCGCCTGGATGCGTTCCTGTGGGATCTGATCTGGGTGTTCCTGCTCCGGCAGGGGGATTGGACTGGATGATCTTTCGAGGTCCCTTCCAATCCCTAACATTCTGTGATTCTGTGATTCTGTAAGTAAGGTCAGTGAAGCCAAATCCAAGCTGAATAGTTTATTAGAAAGGTGATAGACAGCAAAAAAACTTTCCCAGTTTCACCTTTGGCTGTGGTGGAGGTGTTGGTTTGGTTTTAGTATTTGTTCATGGGGTGGGAGTTTAGATGCTATCTGGCGAGCCGGAAAACCATCCTATAAAGCCTATTTCTTGGGCCAGAACTGGTCTGACTTTACAATAAGTACTTGGAAGGAGAGAAGCGGAGAGCTGTTTGGTGCAGAATATAATTAAAATATATTATTCCTATGAATGCAAGACATAAAAATGCCTTGCAAATGGGAAGCGGAAGAAGTGTCTGAATACAATGTAAATTACACAGACGTTTCCAAGGCCAGTGCTCAGATAGGAAAAAGATTTAGCTCGGAAGGACCTCCAGCAGTTGGGCAGTGCATCCGCCTGCCTCCAGCGACACGAGCTATATCTCCCTGAATCCAAGCAGGTATCGATCTAGCATATCCAGTGGCTTCTTTAGGCAGACTACTCCCATGCTTAATTATCTTTGCCATTAGAAAGCTTTTCCTTTGGCCTAAATCTTCCTCATTGCAGTTCAAGCTCATTACTACTTGTCTTTGTCTCTGTAGTTATTGCAAACACCCTACTGCTTTCCTCTCTGTGGCAGCTTTTAACTATGTGAAGACTATATCATGCCTCCACTCCGTTTTCCATTCCCCAAAATAAACTGAAATCAGTTTGCTCCTTTTTTCCTTACTGAGTATGTTTTCCAGCCATTTCATCACCCTTGCATTTCTCCAAATTCTCCCCAATTCATCAAAATCGTATCGAGTTCTGTAGTTGAGACCTTCCTGTGGGAGCCAAAAATGGAATAAGGTTGATAGATTTAATATATAGTGCACCAGCTCCTGTGTGTCCCCAAATGGTGTTCCCTTTCCCTGACAGCTTCATGTTCCTGATAAATACGAAATTTGGACTTTCCTGTACTTCCAGAGCCTTTTCTACTGAACCAAAAGCTGGCTAGACATACCCCACTTGCTTTGTGCAGTTGGTATTTGTACCTAGGGTAGTACTTTGCTTTTGTCTTTGTTGAATTACACCCTATTTATTCCAAACATTTGATCCAGTTAGTCAAGCTTGTACAAAACTCTAATCCTGTTTTTCAAAGACATTTCAAAGAAATGCCCTTTTACAAATGGGTTTTAAATCCTGAATTATCCCCGAACTCTCTTTGCTCAGACTAAAACCGCATGTTGTTGGATGTGAGTGAGGAATGACATTGCTTTCACCTCACTGGTCTTACTTGTGGGTATTGTTACAGGACGTAGAAATTAGAACCCACTTGTCTAATTTGATGTCTGACAATCAGAACATTACAGTAATTATGTACAAGCAGAGAAGCCAGATAAATGGTGACACTAATAAGGATGGAATAATTTTATAGCCTGATCAAAAATATATATATATTTAAAGTATCAATTATGAATAAGTCGCTGGCTAATTTATTGGTAATTGAAGACGTCTGCTATTCCCAGTGTTTCACAGCAAGGAAAAAGACAATTGAATGTCTAAAGCATGTATTTAAGACAGTTCTTTAATGTGACCTAGATTTCAGAACTCTGTTGTTGCTGCTAGAAAAGCAATTTATTCCCTTTCCATTCACTTACCTTTAATGAGAAAAGATGAGTCAGCTTTTGAATAGGCACTGTCTGTACTGACTTTGAAATCAAAACATTTTAATAATGAAAAATAAGTAAGTGATATTATTATACCTTAAAATGCAGATAAGCTGACAAGATTAGTGCAGTCTCGTTAGGTTAATTTCCAGCATCTCTGAAGGAAAGCTTCATTAAAGAGCAGACCTTTAGAAGTCTATGAATGTGCTTAGTTCATACTGTGACCCCACTGTGAAAAAATTAATTGACTTTGTTTCTCTTCCCATATGAGTTGTACTTGCTCTTGGTAACTATGGAGACTGAAGTCAAAAACTCTCCAGAATCGACAATTTGACTGGATGGTAAATTCTTCCTAAATTGTCCCTCTATTAATTTCTGTTGACATAATGTTTAGGTTTTTAGTACATTAATCTGTAATTATACTACGATGTTTTGACATGGGGGTGGGAGGGGGACTTCTGTAGCATGGAGATGCAAATTGCTCATGGACAGAGGAAATAGGTGAGACAGGAGCTGAACCTTGAGGTCTCAATCCCAGATCGGTGTCTCAGGCTCGGGGCTGACATCCCTCTCTTGATTTACAGGCACAGGTCGGATGGAGTCACCTGGTTGTGGGGAGCGGTGGGTGACCCCATGCCTCTCTGGGGTACGAATGTCTCACACCAGTCAGGGAGCGGCTGTCGCATCATTTCTGGTACCAAAAAATAAAGTAACCCCTTAAATATGGAGCTCAACCAAAGGAGTTGTGCATATTTTAGTGCAGTTAAAGCCAAGTTAATTTTCTGTGGCTTCGCAACTGTGAGCATCCTGAGAGAGCTGGATGAAAGCGGCGGGGTGGGGGGGGATGATCAGACCTTTGTTTTGAGTGTCAATGTGTGCTAAAGCTATCGGTGCTCGTCTTGTCGAAGAGGGCTGGGATGCTTTTCTGACAGCTCCTTCAGTTGTCACATTTTTTCACTTTTTTTTCAGTAGGTAGGAGTGAGAAGCTGAGGGCTAGCAGAGTTCCTTAGACATATATGGTGCACAAGTGTGAGAATTTAAATGGAAAGAAGTACAGAGAAAGTTGATTGCCAAGAATGATACAGGGAGCTTCTTAAAAGTATATTTTAAGGAGAATTTGCAAGAGGAAAACATAATTGCTTGGTGCTTATGAAGGAGACCGAAGTGAGGTACAAAATGTGCGTTAAGTCTCGTGCTACGTCTGTTACCTCGTGCCACAAAACACATCTTCCATGAACAGGGAGTTAGGGATGAAGGTGTTACCGTGCAGTGCGGATCGCTACAGGTATTCTGTTTGGATCCTTTGCAGTTAAGGTGAAATGATGTATGCTAATCTAGGCACGTGGTGGATTTTTTTTTCCCCCTTCAGATTTATAACAAAAAAAGGAAAGATATCTCCTCGTTTCCAAGAACTTTTGACATTATTTTTAAAACATGCTGGCTTTAGAGTCCCATCTTATGGTAAATAAAACCCTTTTTTAATTTACATGTAGCTACAGTGGTTTTTGTAACAGGCTCAAAGGATTTTTTTTTTGTGTTAATGTATTTTTACAATTCTTGCTTCAAAAGGAAGAAGTATTCCTTTGGCGCTGAACTTACAGTGAGATGAGCTCAGCAGAGCGTAGTTCTGCGTCTCTCCGTTGTAGGTGATTCCTGCCAGCCCCCTGCGCAGTTTAATTTCATCATCAGCGCAAAAAAGCAAGATATTACTTAGCAAGAAAGGCGTATCATCATATCGTGTAATACTATTGCTTTTAAATCTCAGACAATTTCTGCTCAATTCTAATTTTAGATATTTTAATTTGTTACCAATGAACGCTATCTAATTAAGCTTATCTTGAACAATCCCATGCGTCAGCGAGCAGTGAGAGATGACAGTGATGGAGGTGGGTGGATGGCACAATAGATGGTGACAAGAAGAGAGGTCGATCCAGCAAGGAAAGGAGGAGACAGATGAATTCCGGAACAGAGAGTAATCGGGGGAGTAAAAGAGTAGGGAAACTGAGGAAAAAAAGAAACATTTCAGAGCTGGGCCATGCCGTGAAGTGTTCCAGGCTATTCCTAATCACCTGGTCCTGGTGGGGAATGCCCTGTGTGCGGAGGCTGGTATTTCTGGAATAAGAATGTGTTATTCCAGATTATTTTCATCAGCTGGAAGTGGATTGTACTAATTCAGAACAAGAATGTTTTTTGGAGAGTACTTTACGTTTGTGAGTTGAACTTTTTTAGCCTACATGTAGAGGAAATTAAAAACCAGCATTAAAATCTAATGTATATATGGCATTTCTCTACAATTCCCTAGTTATGGATCATTTCCTTAATTTTATAATAAATAATGTGTTTCCTGACTTCTCTTCAGCAGTTTAAGAAGACTTGTAGGTGTAATCAAAATGAATTTTATATTAACTTATGCAAATATTTCTCAAAAATTACTTTGTGAATTGTAGTGTATTCAATCAGCCATGGAAATAATGGTGTGTTCTGACCAGTCCCAAACAGACAGCATCCATGTTAACAGCAAACACTGGAACACTGTAGAAAAATACCTGCAATTAATTCATGGAAAGGAATGATTTTTTTTTTTTAAAGCTATTGCTTGATTAATGGATGAGACTGAAAAAACTGTAATGGGGAACATCCTGACCATTTTTAAGATCTTATCAGGAAGCAGTACCAGCTGTGTGATCCTAGGGCACTGAGTTTCTCTTGCTGTGTCACTAATTGAGACTGTTATTACAGCCTTTGACATTAAAAATAAAATAAACCATCTTTGAGTTGGCAAACTAAAGCAGATGGGAGCCACTAGAGGATATGGAGCACTGGTAGGATTATTTTTTTTATTTGCAGCCTTCTCTGCGAAAGAGGTCGATTTCTGCGTTCTGCAGTTCTCCGATTTTCTGTTTTGTCTCCACCTGATCCACAGGTTCTTAAATCCCAATGAACAAAAGAATTTGGGGGTCTTGGTCATTGCATTCTTATGTGTTTTCACTGGACATCCAGTAGCATTTTAGTAAGAAGCAGTGTAGGTGAAAAATACAAAATAATTGTCAGATAATCAGTATGTTAAATGCATTTTTAAAAGCAAATAGTATGAGCCAGTGGATGATGCGTAATTCACAGTCTGGTCAGAATGAGCGAGTGTTAAACTCCTCTCTGCTTTCCTCTCTCTTACCTTAGAGGGCTCAACACCTTCCTGACCTAACGACTAAACAAATATATTACATTCTCGACTAAAATAGCTCTAACAGGGAAGGACATGACGCTTAATGGTATCTCAGCCTCCTCAAAATCGATTGTTGAACTTGTGCTGTCAAAGGGGTGGTGCAGGAACAGGCAGCGAAAGCCGAAGGTGATACCTGGTGGTTGTATTATAAGCACATTGAAATAAGAAGTTTGGGTTTTTTTCAATGTAAGTTGCTAAATAATTCCTTTTTTATGGAAAGGTGATTACGTTACAAAAATAATAATCATTAATAGTAGCTGGAATTCCTTTCATGTCAGCATTTCAAGGAATGCCATCTTTCTGTCTGCTAAGGAGCGTTCCCCGTTTCCCATCAGTAGCCAGTGCGGATGCTCAGCTTCCAGCCTGTGGCTGTAGGTAATGGGACAAATCTTCTGTTTTCCCTCTGGGCTGAAAGGAGAGCTCATCCAAAGGTTGCCAGGTTTTTTGTGTCGGTTGCTAGTGGCTTGCCTTCCCTGCTCTGACAAAAGTCTGTATTTTCTGCAGCATCCCTTAGAACAGCTTCTGTCTGGCGGAGCAGACAGCTCGGTACTCAATTTGTTGTACTCTTCCATCCCTGGAAAAGTCGGAATGTTTTATAGTAATGGGATCACGAAGGATGTACTGCAGGCTCTGGTGTAATTGCCATCTCTGTGTAATTGGTTGTACACGTTTGATTGCCATCAGCTATGCAGAATTTTATTTTATTGCCCTTGTTAAGCATATTGTGCTTATTTTGTACTTTCTCTGCTTAGCTCCTGCATGGATAAAAACGAGCATCAGCTCGACTGTTTGCTTCTCTTGTCCAAATTGCTCGAATCCTACCATACCTAAAACTTTATTTGAAAGGATAATATGAGCCTTTATTTGAAAATGTGTAGTTTGGGGTTTTTGTTGTATTTCCAATGTTCAGCTTCTGAAAAGGTAGATTTTTAAAGTAATGTTTCAGGAAGAGAAGCCTTTATCCTTCCTGAAGGCACATAGCAGCAACGTCACTGCTCAGATGACTGTAGCTCTTGCTCATTTCTGAAGAACTTAAGTTCACACACTGGACAGAGTTTATTCTAACCGTGGATTTCCTTATTTGCTAGGCATGAGAGCAATATGTCTACAGCAGTGGCTGATCGCATGCACCCATTGAGGTCATTCTTATTTCCTGAAATTAGTCATCTGCCTCATCATTGTTCATATATTACAATTTCTGTTGTGTCCATACTGTTTCTAATTAACTGTACCGAGTTATCCACAGGCAATTATAAGAAGAAAAACATTTGTAACAGTTTGCATTTCAGAATTACCATAAAGATCTTAAAGTTGATCATATAATGCTTCAGCACCAGAAGGAAACTGTTTTATAACTTTCATTCTAAATTGTAACGATGTAATTGTTTTAATGAGAGATTAATGGGTTTGCCAACATAGATGGGTCGATACCTTATGATTAATAGGAAATGGGGAAACACAAGGTCATCTTTCACCATGCCCTGAATATCCAAAGTAAGAAAAGTATTTTTCCTGAAGCATGGTTTCTAGGAACAAGACTGAAGGGAGACAAACAATCTGCCAACCATCCTCTAAATTAGCATAAAATTCAGCTGCTACTATTTGCCAGATGTCTCCACTTGACTACTTACTCCATCTTTGTTTTATTAAATTACCAACAACAAAAGAACAATTTCTTTACAATGGAATTTGATATGTCAAAGGAAGGAATGGAATGTCCCTTTAGCAGAATATTATTCATAAAATGAAACACATTTGTTTGTGGGAAGAGCACTTGAAGTGGCTAAAGAATAGTGGCACACAAGCAAAAGCCAGAAGTGCATGCTCTCTTCGGAAAGCTGCTTTTCTGAACTTGAGGTTTTATACTTCGTTCTCAAACAAGCAATAAAATCCAGACTGTGTTATTGACAGCCTTAAAAAATAAAGGGTTGGTTTATGCCTGCGCCCCACTGAACACACTTGGCAAACAAGGCTGAATATTTCTCCACCAGTTTTCCCTTCAGCTGTGTCAAATTGCATAACTCGCAGAGGAGTTCCTCTGCCGCTCTCGCGTCTCTAGTCTCATCTCTGGGATATTCCCATGTTCCAGTAGCACTCAGGAGTCCAAGAGCAGATAACTCAGAACCAGCAAGTCACGTCTCCAGCTCTCCATCCTCTTTGCATTGCCAGACAGCTCAAAGAGCCAAAGGCATTGAGGATCTTAACTAACGAATTTTGCTTTATTATAGAGGCCGCATGAGGCAGGTTTAAGTGTCGAGGAGAGCTGAACTGGTGTACGTGGAAGAGAGATCAGAATTCAAAACCTCATTTATTAAGCAATGGAGAAAACTGTTTGTAATGTCCTCTAGCAAATCTTCTGTATCAGAAACACTTTTACAACAGGTAAATCCTATTTCTGCAAAAACTTTCATTTTGGAGAATCTTAATATTAAATATAAATAAATCCTTAGGAGGTAGATACGGGGTAGTTCTGAGCTAGATCATCCTCTCACCTGAAAAAAATATGTATAAGTGGAAAAGTCAAGCTAGGTAAAAGGATATGTAAAAAAGACATCCTTGTTTCTGTTCTTGGTCAAAGAATGTGTTCATTGTGAGACTGAATACCTATACTATGTGGCTTTTGAATTCCAGATAGATATTACATCCCTTAAGCTGGATACTTCCTATGAATTCCAGATGCGGTGGTTTAATAATACAGCCGCAGCCCCGGCAGGAAATGAGTCGTAGCCAGACAAAGCTGTGAACACTGCTGGAAAGAAGTTTATGCTTCGCAAAAGAGTTTTTAGGGTGAGATTCCCACCTCTAGCAGGCAGCTATCCCTAAGCAGTCTTCTCAGCTTCATCAGTAATGTTTGTGTGACCGCGTGTAAGGGAAGCAGGGGTTCAAAGTCTGCCCTTGAGGCCAAAATAAAGCGCTTAAGGACGTACTTATCCTGAAGCATCTAAATAGTCCCACTCTGGCCAAATCTAGATAAAATCCTAGTGAACAGTAGATTTTTGAGCAATTCTTACTATAGTCTCTAATTCTCTCAATTCCTTTCAGTAATTTTATCAGAAAATAAGAAAAACAAAACATTTAGGACTGCAGTATTTAGATGTTGGGAAATGATTGTCGGTTTTGAGTCAACTGAATATTCACGCTATGGATCTGCTGTTATTAGTTACATCTGCTGATCTCCACATTTCTTTAATATTTTTAACTAACTTATTGGGGGGGAAAAAACAACTACACTACTGCACAGTTTCTAGGTTTGATAACTGCCCAGGAAAATGAGGCTTGTTCCTAATTTTGGTATTTCCCCCCTTCTTCCTTTGGCGACACACTTTGATCATGCCATGTGCAGCTTTTGTTGCAGGTAGGCTGTACCGAAGCATGAGGGACAGTATAAGCATTCTGTCTTGGAAAGAATGGGCAAAATCTTCAACATCTGTCGCTTCGTACAATTTATAATTGGGGTTGCTGTCTGTCTTTCTACTCACTGCAGCCAACCAGGTATCAGTGCTGGTGCATTTTCTTTGTCCTGTTGACCTGAGGAAGTGATAAAGATCCATGAGATCCACGCTTGATCGAGTATCAGGGAAATTTTGTTTGCCCTAGGGGTTCACTCCCTTTCTGCTTTCCATAATGTGAACTTGACAATGTGGTTATCCCAGCAGGCAGCTCCCAGCAGTCACCAGGGACACAGCTGCAGCACTACTGGGATATATACAACAGCAAGGGGTTGTTGTTTTTCACATGGAATTATAGAAATCTCCTTTGCATTATCCCTAATGAAGTGTCTATACTCAGAACAAAATAATGGCAGGGTATAATGTACCTTGGCCGACGTGCACCCCTCATGAGACATATTTATTCTAGTTGAGCGAAGGATGCTTTGGACTGTATTCCATTTCTTTTCCATGAATAATTGCTTTTGCAGTTTTACGGTTTCTTTACCTTGCAAAAGGTAAATAATCATTCATATCTGAATAGCAAGAAGCCCTGTATTTTCTGCTGGAAAGAAATTATTTTAAAATATTGTAAATCTGTAAAATTTTAAATTACATATGCAGAAAACTGCAGCCGAGATATATTATTTATGAAGTTTCATCAAAGACTGTGGCAATTCACAGAAGAGATGATAAATATGTAGGAAACTGCTGGAGTTCATATAGGCTAAATCCTGCAGCTTTCAGACTGGATTTCAGACTCTCTGAGCTCCTTTACCTCCCGTTTACTCCAGGTGAGAGCTTAGCAGTCTGTCAAAGCTAGTCCTAGGACAGGCAACAAATCTCACCCTGGAGGCTGTGAAAAAATATAGCACTGTGTAGTGGATCAACTTATGCATGATTCATGGAGAAAATGAGCTTGGAGGAAGTGAAGCTGATGTCTAGGGAAATACGATGCAAAACATGAGAGCTGCTTGGCTACCGTGGGAAATCCCAGGAAATATAAGTACAAATCTAACAGTAAAGGGAACAGCAGTAAAAAAAAACTAGCGGAGAAAGAGCAAAAATGTGGAAAATAAAGGCAGTGAAAAACCTACAGAGGTAGGTGAAACTCTGAAGCTTGTAAAGAGTGGATAGGATGTACAACCTGATGCCTATAAAATCAAAAAGGCAAATAAAGCTGTGGAGGTATCTCCAGAGTTGCATTTACAGGTGACAAATGTCTTCAGTGCTTTTGAAAAGCACAGTCTTTCGTGGTTAAGGAAAGAATACAGAGCATCAGTTATCATTGCTACCGACGTACCATTCTTAATTTAGAAGAAAAAGAAAAAAAAAGACAATTTAAATCAAAATACTAGTGAAAAAGAGTGTATTTATCACTGCTGAAGGAAACAGGTGATGTAGGGGATCCATATGAGCACGGAGCAGGTGCTGAGGTTTTATTCGTAATTGAGGAAATCTGTTGTCATTTATTTTGGATAAGCATGTTGCATGCAGGAACGAGGACAGGCCAGGGCAGATGGAAGCAATTGAAGGATGAATCGTATTGCCATTTAAATAATTAGAAAATATCCATGTTGAATAAAGTTCCCATCTTTTATGGGAGAGGAAGGAAGAACTAGAGCTCATGTCTAGAATATTTATAACTTAAAACATCCTTTTCTTCCTTCCTTCATAGAAGTCAGAGCCGGAAAACTGTTACACAGCAACTACCTTGTATTTAAAGGGAAATAGCTGTGGATTATTCTCTCTCAGAGGTAGTAGGTGGTGTGTTTTGAGGAACAGATTGTATAGATCTGTGCTAAACTGAAAATGGAAGAAGCCTGAGATAAGTGACTAATAGAGGGTAAAAGTGAAAGGAAAAAATAATCCTAAAGCGTTTTGCTTTTTAACCCGTACCAAACGTTAACAGTGCTGCTCTACAGTTCCCAGTTCCCAAGGTCCTGAATTCTGGAGTTTTGGGAGACTTACTTCTTGTTCTTCGCTTGGTGCCTACAGGGACTTCTCAGATGGTTTGTATCTGCTCCGCTGTGCCGAGTCGTCATGCAGTAGCTGTAACGAACTCTGTTTATCTTTGAGAACTGAAGTTATCCCTTTCCAGATTTTTAGGAAGTAAGGACCACACTAGAGACAAAGGTGTGACGATGGGAGAAGAGAAAATGAGCCTTTTTAAGAAAGAACTAAATATATATATATGTGTGTGCACCTAGGGCATGTCTTGGTACGAGGCAGCTATCAAAGATCATATGGTGCCTGCAGTCCAGCACATTTTCCAAATAAAAGTTTTAAATCTAAAGCAGGCTCACAGATGGTTCTAATGAGCTGGTCTTTGAGATATACTGTGACTTGAACAAAAATAGTGTAACTCCTGAGACACTAACATTTCAAGATGGCTTTCAAGCACTTGCAGAACAATTTTTCATGCATATTTTAATTTTATATAAATTTCTAGTCTCCAAAAAAGGGAGGTTTTTCAGGACCTTGCACTTCCCTTGATAAACATTGCAGTATCACAAAGGCATACATCAGGAGCGTTTTTGGACATTGATGCTTCTTTTTCTGGCAATTTTCAAACATTTGATTTTGAACAAATAGTAATAAAGAAAGTAAAGGTTTTCCGTGAAAACTGAATTTTTAAAGTGATATAGTATAGTACCTTACTAAAGATATTCTTGTCGACAGGACTTTCAAACTAAGAACAAAGTCCAGGATTGAGTTTTTAAGCTTAGCATGACCGATAATTACAAAAGGGGAAAAGAGAGCACATTGTCTTAGTGCATGTAAAAATTGCACCCTTTCAGAATTATTTATTTTAATTTATGCTAAACATTGCAGTATTAAATTACTTTAATTCCCATTACTGTAAATCACAAAATTAAGCAATGGATTAAGTAGATTAACCTTTGTCAGGATCTGTAGTCATAGATAAATATAAATACAAATATCTGTACATATTTTCTCTGAATCCATCTCTAAGTGTCTTGGAGTTTGTGTCTAAATTTCCAAATAATTATGTATAAACACAGAAGTTGGTGACAAACCAACCAGCAGAGGATTTCATTCTGCCCAGACTTCTATCTCAGTTACTAGCATCTGTATGTGATAGCTGTAAGAGCAGAGCAAAACAGACCTCAGCAGAACACAGACTTGGTGGGGTTTGGTCTCTTCATATAAGTGTAAATTACAATAAAAAGTTCAGGAAGAGTTAACTGCTGCACTCTGTGTGACCCGGCTGCCAGCTTCTACAACAGAAATGCAAGTATCATCAGATGGTTTATGGCTTTGTAGCACCGCAAATATTTATTAAATGGCATTGTTTATATCATTATCTATTGCAAAAAATAGCAAGAATTAATTTATAATCTTTTTATGACATGGTTTGGAATTCCAGCCCTTCTAACTGGCACCATTTCAGAACTATGTTCTTTGTGTCACCTGAGCTCTGACATTTCTTCCTTTCCTCGTAGGTCTGCCTTACGGATGGGAAGAAGCGTATACAGCAGATGGAATCAAATACTTCATCAAGTGAGTAGTTCTGGGGAAGATGGGTCAGAGGTGGAATAAAAGCACTTCAAACTACATTTTAAAACCTAGAATTAGTAGAAGAAATGAGTAAAACAGCAACTGTCGTATGTTTTAAATACATCGTTCTTACCAACATCACTTGTTCTCTTCTGGTTTCCGTGACTTTGCTGCCCAGCAGGTCCTGGAGAGCTCAGTCACACATCCAGCTGAAATTCAGTGAGGACTCTGCCTCTCATCCTTCAGGTGTGTCGTGGTTCAAAGGCCACCACGCAGCCTCTTGCTAAAACCTCGTGGGCTGAGGCGAGGGCAGGGAGGGTTCCCTCACCACCAGAACTCAGTCGTCTTCCAAAATTGTGCCCCATGGTGGTTCTTTGTTCACAGTCACTGGTGAGTGAAGAATAAAAGACACAGCCGTGATTTAGTGTAAGACATTTTGCTAATTAAAAATTCATGACGACTTACAGAGAGCCAGGATAATAGTTTCTAAGGTTTAGAAGTGGTTTGTTGCCGGATATTTGGGCTGTAGGTATTTCAGTTTCTCTGATTTTCGCTGAAATCGTTTTGCACAACTATAAGGAAAATAATCTCGGATGTAAAACCAGGAAACTTGGCATTGGATTTTATGATAACATGAACTTGTAATACAAGAATGTTAAGACCTTAAGCTGCTTTTGGTTGGGCAATTTTTTTTTCCTGAGAGGTTGTTTGTTTTTAATATCAAGAACCAAAATGGAGAAACATTCTCTCAGCTTCCGCAGGTACCGCGCACTCTGGCCAGGTTCTGGCCGATCACTCCAGGCGGCTGTTGAAATTTCTTCCATGGGAAAATACATGAAGCTGAAATTATTTTTTGCTCTAGACCTACAAATCTTTTGTTACCTCTGCTGGGTAATTTTACTCTCAGTCTGATGTGACCAGAGGTCTAATTCTCACCCATCTAGTTACTGCGACGGGCAGGACGGGAATGGTGGGTGTTCAAACTCCTGTTACGTTTGTTGTGCAATTCTTCCCAAAACCAGCACCGCTCAGCTTTGTGTTCTGGTGCGTTTGCAAATAAACTGCACCAGAATCTTTATGATATTCACGTAGAGACACAGGATTATGCGTAACTGCAGGTATTAAACTGGCACTTTTAGGGTTGTAGGAGTTGGCTAATACTCGGGTGAGACAGATCTCAGGTGGTGCTTTAAAACTGGGATGAGTTTGCATGTCCTGTCCCTCAAACCTCTGGCCTTATTCAGCCCGGGCTCAGATTCTACTGTTATTCCTGTTTTCATTTTATATTGGGCCACGTGTTTATTGTTGACAATTTTTGATGATACAGCACGCTATTTCCCTGTAAAAACCTTCTTCCCAGTGACAACTGCCTTCTGAGATTGCTCGTAGATTTGTGTTAGTAGACAAGTGTTTAATCAGTTTAATGAAGGAATAAATAGCGAGACCGTCTTGTGAGGTTTCACTTTATATCCCTCAATCTTTAATTAATATTCCAGCAAAATCTGTGATCCCTGAGGGAAATACAAGAAACATTTGTGTCAACTCAGGGCACGGTTCCACGAGGTGACAACTGCTCCCAGTACAAGTTAAGGTCACTTCCAGGACCTGCCCAGCATCTTTTACGATCTTTACCCTACAATTATAGGATGTATGTTCCTTTTGAAATGTTGTCTTGAGAGAGGGTCCAGTCTTAAGCCAATGTTAACAGAAAGAGGAAAGAAAAAATGAAAGATAAATTTCAAATAAACTGATTTTGATAAATACGATAAAAAATCCCTTCCCAAACTGCCGATGGGTTGTGTTAGCAAGTTAGAGAAGTATGAGTAAAACAGAGATGAAAGAGCCGGGTGCCTTCTCCAAGGTGCAAGGTTTGGGACAGTGGGTTTGAAAGAGAAAAAGGATCTTTGCAAAGCAAACGGCTGTTCCGAGCACAAGGGGAACAGAGACGGACCCAGCAACAAAAGCCAAAGGCAGTCATTAAAACAACTCTTGCAAAGCCGTGTGTCGTCCAGCAAAGAGCTACCCAGACAGATCCTGTGCACGAGCAGGCAGGGGAGATGGTATAACCTCTCGATGAAGGGCTTAATTTTGGGATTTTCATTCTGTGGCATCGTTCTGTATTTTCCTGTCACTCTCACCTTTATTACCCTCCAAGCCACGGTGGCGTGGGGCCCTGCGTACCCGTGTGTGCCGAAGGAGCGCGTAGTCTCCCAGATTGCTGGTCCTCTAGCAGATGGCACCTACTCCTTTCACACCAACTTCACAACTTCCCACTGGGATGTGCGTGTAACTCTAAAAACTAAAAAAGCACAATATGGAATATATTTCTGGGTAGTATAGAGCATGCCCCCTTCCAGCCCATTGCATCTACATCTAGCAGTGCTATTTGCTACATTTTTTTAATTATTATTTCAAGAACAGCAGTGGAAGCACTAAGGCATAAAGCTTTCAGAGTCTGCAGTTTCCTGCATCTCAGCCTCACGGTTGCCAGCGTACTGCACTGCGACAATGGCTTTGCAAAAATTTCCAATTGTGCAGGGATCGGTAAAAGCTCCATCAAGCATCAGTACTCTTGAGCTGAGCATAATTGCATTTTTAAAGTTTGGGAAATCAAAAAAGTAAGATAAGAAAGATTAAAAGTTTAGCAAAATTGCTGTTATGGATTTAGGTTATAGGGTATGTTCATTTAGGGGGGGAAATAGCTGCCTTGGGGTTTGTGTTGTTTCGTAAGAGCGGAGTTCTGCTTTCACTTCCATCCCAGGACTGCTCAATTTGGTGAGAGGCACAGGGTTCATATGAAGCCAGCATCTGGCTTTCCAAGTTCAGATACAACTAAACCCTGTTTGGCCCCTAATGAGGGATGGTCCCTATTCATTAGGCGAGTTTGACTGGTTAATTGTTTAAGGCTGCATCCTGTCTCCTGAGCAGATCTTGAACAAATGGGTCTCACACAAGATTGCTCCTTTTAAAGCTGAGTAACCCTGGTGCACTGGAAAAAATCAGTCAGGTGTTATGAATGTCGTCCCATGTCAAATGGGGGAAAAAAAAAAAAAAAGAAAAAAAAAAACAACAACAAAAACCAAACCCAACTTAAAAGAATACCGCACGACTGCTTTGTAGCTCAGCATCCTGCCCAGTGACCCACAGACCCAGGGTCTGGCCCTAGTTGGAGAATGCGATTTAAGGTGAAAAGCATGTCTTGACAGTGCTCAAAATCTAACAAAGGTGCAGACTTTTTTTTCCATTAATTTTTCTTTGAATTATTCTTTTCCTAAAAGATTGTCTTAAGTTCTCATTTTAAAATAAATCATTTTCCATGCAAAGAAGTAAAAGCCATAAGGAGGGTAATTATAACGTTTTTTTAAATAATTCGCTACCTTTTCTTTGCCAAAAAAAATGCCTGTGTTCTCATGTTTTGTTTTTCCAAGCTCTAAAATTTGTCCTGCAATTTACTAATGTTAAAAAGACAGAATAAGCTACTGACATATTTCAAATGTTTCTGTTTTCTAACAATAATTTTGGCTACCCTCCGGTAGCAACAACTTGTCTGAAAACCTAAAAATCTTTAAATATTGTTAATTGCTCTGAAAATGTGAAATTTGAACGGGAACATTTGCAAGTGGAAAATGTTTTACGTTTAGAATTTGCAATGCTGGCTCTCCAAATATTCCTTTAATATTTAAAACAGTTTCATCAATTAAGCAAAACCAAGGCGTAGATTTGGATTCCCTCTCACTTTTGTTGCTGGCCCTAACACACGAATCAGAGAGGATGTATTTCTAATACAAGAATGTTCTGCAAACCAGTAAATCTGGGATTATCTCTTCGGACTGATTATGTCAAAGCTCTTTAGCCACAGCACTTTTGCAGAGCTAAAAATAAAGAGCAGGGGGTTTATACATTTATTCTGTGCCCAAATAATCTGTGCATATTGTGTGTGTCTGTCTACAATGTGAGATATGGTATCTGGACTTAATGTTTATTTAGAAGAGTTCTTTTCCTAGTAAGGATTTTGGCAAAGGGTTTAAAACAAACTGTCCCAGTAGAAGTGTTCATGGGTTAAAGTCTAGTGCAAGTTTAACAGAACTGAGTTCACATCAGAAGCGTTTACCGCAGATTGACGTTAGAGCAAAGTTTGGCCCCGTGTATTTTGAAAATGGGTGAAAACTAGTTCTTTCTTGGCAATGTTATGCCGTTGAATGTAGAAAATTGTAGTCGTGATTTCAATAGCACAATTCTGCACTATTAAAGATCTGGGAGAATTTTTGCGTGTAATTTGTATGAGAACAGGACTGATGACCAGTTCAGAGGTAGGTTAATCTGTTAAGGCAGCTCGAGAGGTGATATACGTTAGCATCATATTTACCTCTTGGTGACCAGTAGCGTTGTCCCCGTCATCTCCAAGTTACTCTGAGCTCAGTATATTCAAATGAAAGGTGTGAATACGAGGTGAGATCACAGCGTGATCACGGTGACTGGAATAGTGATCCCATCCCCATAGCTCAGTGTAGCGGGACGTTGACTCAAATTCCTCCTTTAACGTATCAGTTTCCATAATCAGAAGTTCAGGAGAGTATTCCTGAAGATAGAAAGACAAAATCTGTTTTCACTTGAAAAGGTAAATCTGGAATAGTTCCATCGTGGCCCTTCAGATTTAGTTAAACCAATGCACCTGAAGGGTGAGTGTAGCCGGGGCCATAGGTACGCTGTACGGTAGGAGTGGTGAGGAGAGCTGTCTTTTACAGTGTATCTTGTATGTACAATATTTTTTAGCTAGTTCTTATAATGAACTTACATTACAAAATTCATCTTTGCACTGACTTGACTGTAAAAACTGTGAATTTATTAGCAAGATTTTTTTTTTAAGTGCAAAGAAGCTATTTCCTTTACCAAGAACACACTATTCCAGAAGGGAGAAGAGGCTGTGTCTTGCCCACACACAGTATGGCTAGCGTGCGTACCACCAGTCAGAGGGTGTGCGGTGTTCTCACCCGCACACAGTGAGCCTGCGGCATTTATCTGTCCTCACCAAGCCTCCATCAGCTTCTTTCCATTCATATAGACTCTTACCGAAATCATAAAGCAGCTTAAACTGCAGGGTTTAAAGTACTTGACTCCCTTTTATTACGTGTTGAAAGGCTGTGGGAGCATGTCCAGAGTTTGGTCTAGAGGACATGTAAAGAATGTCCTTTTTTTGGATTTATTCATCAGCCTTTTTCTGCAAGAAGAGGAATGGCTCAATGAGGCTGGAGTATTCGTTCATGCTCTAACAAACTGAGCGTATTTCTATGATGTGATTCCACGTTCCATCAGCTTCCTGTTGACCACTATGCCTCAGCCTTTGGCTGGTGTGATGGCAGTGTTCACACCTTGCCAGCTTGTTGGAGTTCTGCAAGACTTTGCTGGGCTGGGCTGGACACTGCTGCTGGGTTAATTGTCTACAGCTCTATTAGCAGGAAATGTCACCAGTCCGTGTCAGAGCGTCTAACAAACATTCTCTCTGATGTATTGGGAAATGGGACCTTCAGTCCGGGTTCTAGCACCCAGAGGACTCCACGTTTTGTTTGTAAAATCTCATAGTTAGCAAGAAGAAGAGAATTCTGTATTTGAAAGTGTTGTCATTATCTTTACAACTCCAGACTCCAGCTGGTATTTCTTGTTTTGAGACTGGTAAACCTCTTTTGGGTTGCTAATAGCATTTCTTGTTCCTTTTTAGCCACGTGACGCAGACAACATCGTGGATCCATCCTGTAACAAGCGCGCTAAGCTTGCTTTGCTCTGAGGATGATGACGATGGAATAAGAGAGCATCCCGGGCCCAAGAGCTGAGGATGTCTGTTGGCAGAAAGCAGTTTGTCTAGTTAGTACCCTAGTGAGAAGATGCACACTTTGTAACCTACGTGCTGTCTAGTCTGATGGAATAGTACCGGGTGATGTTTCCCCATTTCAGTCCTCAATCTGCCCCAGGCTGGTGTGCAGGGATCAGTCTGATTTTAGGGCTCAATCCAGTCTTTTCATGAGTTCTTTACTGGCATAACTCGCTGACCTGAAGTGAAATTTTCCCAGCTTTGACCAGCAGGAGAGTTACGATGGGGCCGTTGGTTGTAATGTCAGATGGTAAATTCCAGGTAACTGAAGATGCCAGGTGAGCTTTTTCCTTCTTTTAACTAATGCTACAGAGTGCAATGTAGATACCTATTGATTACTGAAAACTCTGATTTTTAAGGAAGAAATTTGCAAATAAGTGTTGTTAATAGGAATTTAGCAATTTATTACAAGGATTGGAACCCTGATGACTTTTAAAACTTACTCAGATTGGTGGTTGGGCTTTAGAAAAATGAGTCTTTGATAAGGTGTCAAGTATAAAGAAACAGTTCTGGTAGAGGACACCGTACTCTGTCAACAATGTGAGGCAAGAATGAGAATAATTCTACTTTTGTACTCAGCTAAACCGATACATACATGCATCAAATACTTCAGTGGAAGCTGTGAAGTTTCAAGTACAATGAAACCTGTGAAACCACCTCCAGGATCAGCAGAAATCAGTCACCTCCTCAAAGCTGGTCTATAAGTAGAACAAAATCATTTTGTACATATTGGTGATGATTTAAAGAGGATGTAGAAAATGACAGGGGGTGCTGGGGCAATCGAATGAACAGGTTTCACTGTAACTCAGTAGCACGGAATATTTAAAATCCCATTATTCACAGAACAATGTATGACTCCAGCTTTGTCAAATGTATGACTCCGTGCTGCATTTTTCTGGAGGCCCTCTCTACGTGTGTATAATATGTATGGTAGGTGTTGACTAATGAATGAAAGAAGGACCTTAGACTTTGCAGAAGCACTTGTGACTACGCCAAAGGAAAACGCAATCTCTGACCTTCAGTCCAAGAAGGAGAAGGGGATTGTAGCAGCGTGAGGAAGGCACCGGCTGCGATCTGCGTTACTCTGAGCAGCACACTTAAGGACTTCCAAACATCCCTGGAAAGGTTCAGGCACATTTCTGCACTCCAGCTCACCTCTGTTGGCCGATACAAAGCACTATGCAATCACATTTTTTGAGGTCTGTCTGCAGCAGCTGTGGTGTTCGGAGGAACAGATACCAGGGTTATTTGCTGTTCTGGTGCCTGTGCTAAGCTCTGTCCTCAGCGTTACAGAGCTGTGCCAAGCCAGGCAAGCTCTAGCTGTTGCTCCTTTTGAATCAAAAAGAATATAACTTTTTAAAAAACCCAAGCCAAGTCTGTTCTTTGAATAGCAGTGCGGCAATCTACTGCATTTGGCCCGTCAGCTGTAGAGCACATCACCAAATGTTCTTCCTGGAGGAGCAAAGTGCAGCTCACAGAAGGTTTCTGCAGCCTTTGCTGGAAGTAGATGTCAGGATATATTGAATAAGCAAATAGGCAAATGTGCTTTGTACTTTTAACTAGGTCAGAACCAAATTATCCACGAATCTACACAGGTGGTGTGGATTAGGAGGAAGAGCTTGCTCAGCAGCCCCACAGGAACGTATTTCTAAGAAAACTTCTCCTAGCAATAACACGTAAATGCTTTAGCCATGTTTTGCTCCAGTGGCTTGTCCGTGCTTCACAGCCTCCTTTGTGTCCTCGGAGAACACAGGCTGAAGGGACAGGGCTTGTGCTTCAGTTTCAGGGTTGGACACCGTAGACACGCTTTTATTGCAATCCCTTTTCTGAAAATGGCTCGTGACCCATAGAGGATATACAGTGTTCTGAATTCTTTGCGATATTTGCTGTAGCCTCAGTAGTCATCTGGATGCTTCCTGACAGGCGCTTTCAGTTCATACTTCCATGCAGCCCAGGTTGTGTATAGATTCCAGTTTTCCAGTTCTGCTCCAGAGAGGTTTGAATCTTGATCCCCGCACTCTCGATGTATTCGCTCGTGGCTCTGTGACAGCTCGCTGGGTGTTTCACATGGGAGAAGCTATTTCAGGACAGGGACTATGGATCAGGCAGGCTGCATGAGCAGACTCGAGACACCTCACCGCAATGTAAAGCTGTCCTTCTGTTCGTCAGCTGGAGGAGGACAGCTCTGCACACCCTGCCTGCCCTCCCTGGGAGCTGGGGGTGATCTCTGGCTCCCGGCATGCGGCGCGCAGCCTGCTGGGCACGAGAGGGGGAGAAATCGAGACAAAATGTTGGCGTGCTGTCCCCACCCACAGATGGGAACGTTGCAGAAACTTGGAGACTATTTCTCCCTCTTATAAATTTGCCTAGAAATTAAAGATGTTAGAAATAGATCTCTGCATCTATCTAGCTTCTTCTCCGGTAAGCATCACCTCTTGAGATAATTCACTAGTTCAAATTCTCCATTATTGAGACTATGTTTTCATACCTGCAATCTCCAAATGTTCTAATCTATTTTTGTACACTGGCATACTTGTTTCCTAGGTTATTTCTCTCTATCTCCCCTTGTCTCTTCCTTTTCTGTGAAATAGTTTGTGAAATTATTTTGATTAAGCTGAACTGTGTATATTGAGAAAATGGTTCTAGGAGAACTTAAAAAGAATTTGTAAAGAACAGTTGTCAAAATATGCAGCACTGTAAACATCAACTTTTCATTTTTATTCCAGAATAAAAATATTGAAGTGGAAAAGAAATGAAAGTGCATGTTATATCCTTTAATTTAATGAACCTACAGCTTCATAAGGGAGTGGCATGGGGACCATAAATAATTCCTGTGTCTCTATTGATTTTCCATGTAAAGGTGACATTGTGAAAAATACCGTCGTGGTACCCAGTGGTGTCAATCTTTACCTGAATACTGGCACCACGCTCAGCTTCACAGATGCTAAAGAACTTCCTTATAGCACTACTCAGCATCTCAATAAATCAATTATCTTTTCATCAACCCCACCAGATAAACAGAAGCATACATCCATCTGTGAGCTGGCCTGGAGGACTCACACGGGTTCGCAGCGGTGCCAGACGCCGCACAGAGTTTCACGGTAACTCTCAAGGAGTGTTATTCTCAAAGGATGCTCCTACTCACCTTTGTCTAGAAATACCATCCCCTTTAAACCAGAACTGATGCAGGCTGCTGTTCCCCTTTGTGCTCAGAAACATTGGTGGTGGAAATCTCTTGTGTACTTCAGAGTACAGATTTCAGTGAAGGAAATTCTGTAATTCGTGTGTAATTAAACAGTACCAATCCCTTCGGTTCCCTGGGCTGTGCGTGTTATGGAATAACTCCTGCTTACTGTCTAGAGCTGTTGTAGGCACGTAATGGGGCAAAACCCCAACAGTCAGCCTCATCTGCTCCTCGGGTGACGTGGAGCCAGAGTCACCTCGAGCACCCGCTGCAGGCAGCCGGGCTTCGCCGTGTGTTTTGCTGTGGAAGATAAACCCAACAAGCCAGAGTACCGAGATAAACCCGACGAGCCAGAGTACCGAGAGACAGGCTCGGTCCAGCAGAGTGAGGCAGGCTGACCTGTCCCGCTGTACCTTCACCGGCTGTTGAAATGCTTCTTGTGACAGGCTGCTTCATGAACCTGAAACAACAGGTTTGGTCAATTCCTTTGGGTCTGTTTGTGACACGCAGGAAGGTGTCTGTTGGTGCTGAGCTACAGCGAGGAAAATCCTTTAAGAAACATGTTTGTGGCCGGGCTGTGCAGGACTGACTCTTGGGAAAGGCTCTCCTGAAGCTCAGCAAACCCTGTGATGACGTGACCTGGGAAATCTTCACTCTTCTGGGAGTTGATGGGATGTTTAACACTCAGCCCAAGAAACCCACAGAGCCAGAAACATTGATGCTTTCACCAAACCAAGCACCAAAATTCAGCAACCTTTTCACAAATATTGCTCTGGGGGACTTTTGTACGGCTCTGCCTTAAGTCAGCAGCAACACCTGCAGTCGGCTCAGGAGCCTGTGGTCCCATCTGTGCTCCTGGTCCCCACATGTCATCCGTCCCACCCTGCTCCAGGAGCATCAGCGTGATCTCAGCTGCTGGCGAGGAGCATGGCCACTGTGGTGCCACAGGCACCTGGCAGCCGGGCGCTGCGGCCAGCTCCACAAAGATGTTTAGCAGCTTAAGGATGTTGATGGCGTTAATGGGAATTAGGCACCTAACCTACTTAGATGCTGCTATAAATGCTGCTAGGCATGTTTAGGTACCTAAATACCTTAGTAAATCTTTCCCTTTGCTGCTTGCAATGATAGCCTACCAAAAATCAAACGCTAATGAATAAAGCCTAACCTTTTGCCCTCTGTAACCAGCTTTGCCTTTCCCTGGGGATTGTTTTCATGTAATACTAAAAATACCAGCCAACTCACAGGTTGTACCATCCAGACTCTGGTTTTTGGTAGCTTGATTATTCATTGCTCTAGATTTTTTTTCTAGATTTTTTTTTCCCAAACAGTGGCTGATGTTGCCATGAATTTGAGAGGTTGTTATTTTCATAACACTCTTTTGAGATTTTATTACAAGATAATAGTATTGAATTCTCTTCCCACAAAGATGTGATGAGTTTTGTGCCATTCATCATTAAGTCCTATAGTTGAACAAAATTGAATGGGCTAAAATCTGTTGCAAATAAAGCCTCATATTTCCAAATATGAGGAGGGGAATTTGAAATCTAAGAACCGATACTGATTCTGTCCCTATGGCACAGTATCCAAGTCAAACCCAAACGAGTTAAAGCTGTTCATTTAAAGTGAGTAGATAAAAAAAAAAAAAAATCTTTCTCTCTCCTGTTCCAGTTAGGTTTTGTTATGTGTCTCCTGCAAATTCTGTCCCTGAAGCCATAAGGCCAGGTTCAATCTGATGTGTATAAGGATCTCCATTTACGACTTCCAGGATTAGCTGAGCTTCAATATCTACTGCCTAAGGATATTTCCTTGCATTAGAGCATATATATCTTCTAGGTTCAGCTATTCTCAGCATAACAGAAAGGACAATGATCAGTTTAGTAGTTACAGTGGCACTCGAGACTCACAGAATTTAGTCCAGCATCTTCTCCAAAACATACATCAGCTTTGTTCTTCCTTCAAGTTATGGAGGAGATTGATGACGAGAGACATTGAACTCCAACGATAAGATGCCTCATTATTCACTGGGGGCTGCAGACGAGGGAGTTTGCTGAAATGATCACTCGTCTTGATGAGGAAGAATCCAGTTTCTCAACACAGCTGTTATGGGGAATACCAGTTTGATTGCTAGGCTTCTTTTTTGCTAAAAGCAAGCCATGAAAAATCAGTAGTTTTGCTGTTGCTTTGGTTAAATCACCATTCCACCCTGAACCCCAAAAGCCACACGCTGATCAGAAATGTCTTCATCTCTTTTTAAGTACCCTGCTCTTCAGCTACGAAACAGTCAGCGCTTCCCAATGGCCCAATTATTATTATCATCAAGAAAAATCCTTGCTCTTGCATGTGAAGAGAACTCATTAAAACATATAATTAAAATGGAAAAAGAAATACAATTATGTTTGTGGCCTGAAATAAAAATATAACAATAACAGCACTGAGAGGAGAAAGAATCTTAGGAAAGGCAAAGCATTCAGGTTCCTTCTAATATTTTCACTTTGGCTCCAGAGCTTGGCAGTGCATCATTGCTCCTTTCCAGCCCCAATGGCCTGAGAAAACCACGAGCACTGAGCTCCCCGGGGATGGTGAAGCTTGCAGTCCCTGTTGATTAATCTCCAGTCTGTGCTACTGGGGACCCCAGCGTCAGGTACTGTAATTAGTCACCATGGGGGCTACACGCTCCAAGTCAAAGACAACTCTCTGTAATTGATGTCATGGCATGAGCAGGAGCAGAGAAGCCCATTAAGAAAGCTGCCTGCCACTCTCAGAACATATTATTCCTTCAAATTAAATACAAAATTCTTGTCAATAATGAAGAGGAACAGGAAATAGGACACCAACCGTGTTAAAGTATGATTGTCTTGTTCATTGGCTATTTGAGAGATGCAACCAGAAAGAATTGTTTCATTGTTAAAGGAAAATGTGTAAATGCAATTAATCTCATTTTGTTCATTTCTTTGTCTGCTCATCGTTGGGAATGCAGTCTGGTCACTTGAGCCCCAACTCTCCGTGTACGTGCTTAACCCCTTCTGAGCGTGGATGCTGAGTCGCGGCAATGTAGGCTACGGTGTTCCAATAACCCATTAGAGCCCCGCAGTGAATGACAGGAAAACCAAAAATCGAATCGATAGTAAATGTACATGAACACAAAAGTCCTGTGGCCAGCTGAAGATAATGAAAAAGTCTGGGCTACTGCTGTGCTCAGGGGGTGTTTGGTACAAAGCTGCGGATCCTATTTCAGTCCAGGTTTGTTATCATCGCTTGTCCTGACCCTTACGTATACACAAATCGACCTGCTCACGACTGAATCAGGAAAGTGAAGGAAAAGGCCTTGGTAACTTTCTCCACATTCATAAAAACATAGATTCCCTCTTACAAGACAACTTGTTAGCCATTGGGAATGAATTTTGCTGCAGCACAAGCGGGTGCTACAGGAGGACTCCTCCGGGCAGGGGACAGCTCTTGCCCAAGGGGGAGCAGCACCACGGGGAATTATCAATGTGGTTTCTGATGTGGCCGAGAGAAACTGTGGCTTTCCAAGTAAGCAGAAGTATCTAGTTTCTTTTTTTTGTGACAGCCAGAGGGGGAAGACAAGCCCAGGGACTCCACAGCGGGGAGCAAAGGCAGCGGCACAGGCAGGGACATCATCACATCCCCGAATCTGCAGAGCATGAGAGCTGGCTCCCGAGAAAGGAGCATGGCCCGGGCAGCTCTTCTTGCTCTAACAACTTCTGGCTTATTGTAGTGGAAAGTCCCCAGTAAAAAACCAGTTTGTTCTGTAAAGGTGCTGACCATTCTAGCTCTGGGCAGGAGGCTTAAATGAAAGAGCTCCACAGAAGCGTCTGTAATTCCTTGGTGAAACCAAGACCCCAGCACAGCCTCCCACCCCGTTTAGCACTGACGGCACAACGTCCATCTCCAGCTCTCCTCCTGCCCTCCCCAGCTCTGGGTGCTCCCCAGAGGGACACAGATCTCAGCTGCCTTTGTCCCTGGCATCTCCCACGGCTGCGAGGGAAAGGCTGCGACTCTGCAGCTCCCAGGCAGGAGGATGGAGTTTGCAGTAATCCCAAACACCTGGGATAAGACACCCGGCTCTGCTGCAGGGGCTGAAGGGTTTAGAGCAGGGAAGGACGGGGAGTCAGCCGGCCATACGTGCCTCCTGCCATGTGTCCCTGCCCGGGCTGCAGCCTAATTGGATTTCACAAATGCGACTTCTCTGTCTCTTGATCGCAAAACCAAATTAAAGCTCAAGAAGTTTTGAACAAATCCCCACCTGAAAGTTTGCCTCAAAAAAAGAAAATTCTGATAGTCTTATTTCAGCTTCTCCTCTGCCCCAGAAGGGGCATAAGATGGAAACTTCAACACTGTTGCTTTAAACCCAAAAAGAAGAGAAGCAAAGCACACCCAGCAGATCTGCTGAACTCCTGGGTGCACTGAATAAAATCAGTCATGTGCTAATGATGGGATTTTCTAGAACACCTTTTAGGCATGCAGTTTCTGTATTAAATCTATTCAGACATCCCCAGAACATCTGTTTCTTCTACAATGGGAATAACAGCTACTTTTTACAGTGCCTTGACAGCTACAGATAAAAGCATGGTAACTGCTGATAGTGACTCCTGCCTAACGAGAGATTTTCTTGAAAATTGACCTGCCAAGATTTTTAAGACTGTTGCAGATTCTGGATAAGAACCTCAGCCGTGATAGCCCTGTGCTGGTTCACACCACTCTGGGAAGAGGGGGACATTAAAATTATAGATAACAGCAGGATGCAACTAGATCCAAGCATCTCCCAAAGCCAGGTCCCAGCGTGCTGGGCAGAGTCAGGCAGGAGAGGGGCAAAGATCTCCCCCCCAGGCCCACACTCTTCCTTCCCATTTGCTGTTAATGTGACCAAAAATCAGCTGGAGCAGTGCTGGGATGCTCTGCTCCCTTTGGGGGACTCGGACACCCGCTAAAATACCATCTAGCCCAGAAAGAGAGGAGAGGAGCCAGGTACAGCTACTGCCGGGGAGACCCACAGCTCTGCAGCAGCCCGGGTCCCAGCTGCTTTTCATCCGCCTCCTCTTCCCCGATGTTTATTCATGAGCTGGGGTGCGGAGCCGATGCAAAGGCTGCGGGCAGGCTGCTCCCGGGAGTCACGGCTTGCATGGCACCATGTTTCCCGGGAAGCCTCGCCGGCTCCCACAGCAAGGCTGGCACCCACGGGAATGCCGGGGTTCCTCTGCGGTTCCCCAGGCAAGCAAACATCGCCCTGATCCTCCAGACACTGCGGCACAAGGAGAATTCCCTGAAACTAATCCACTCTGGTAAGATCCCAGAGCTAGAGGGAAATCTCACCTCTTGAAGAACCCAACAGCAACAGTGGGATGGGTTTGCTTGGTGCCAAGCTGCTCTGGCCTTTCTGGCAGCTATCAAATAGCACCTAAAAGCCAAGGGAGAGGGAAACGTGGGCTGCGTCCACACCGGGCTCTAGCAGGGCAGAGTCCTGCTGCAGGAAACCGGGCTGACTTCTTTGTTTGCAACAGGGAACGGCAGGTATTGGAGCAGGAAGAACCCCCATGACCGAATGAAAGCAAAGAGACGTTGTGGAGGCACCAACTGGGAGTATCTGCTGACATCCTTTGTCCCACCCTCGAGGATGTGACATCGGAGCGGGGATGGCTGGGCACAGGCTGGCCGCGTGCTTGGTTCTCCGTGTGCAGCGTCCCCTTGCTGAGGAATAGCAGTAACTCCCTGGAGCACCTACAAACTGGAAAGGAGCTAAATCAGGCTGATTTGTTTGTTTTAATTTTGAGGGGAACTGTTATAAATATTGAAAAGAAATCACATCTCCAGTTATCTATTATAAAACTGGAAAGCTGAATTTTTTTTCTCAGTTGATTTGCAAACTCTTATTAGTGCTGTCTGTGCCGATGCCTTATCTGAGGGTGTCTCTGAGTGCTGGGATGTGTATTCCCTAAATGAACCAAAAGCACAGCATTTTGTGTCTGTAACCACAATGTGTCTTAGAGCTACAAAATCCTCTCCCCTGAACTCATGCATATTTTACTTTTCGTTAAAATTTACAAGCACCTTCAGATGACAGCAAACCCTACATTTATAGTAAAGCCAGTGTTACCTTTCCAGAAAATGCAGTGGCAGGGACCACGATGGACCCTTTCCTGACCCTTATTCCAGAAGTACGATGTCTCCACAGATTTCTGTGATTTTAAAAACCAGTCAGTGTGGCAGTGAGGTGCAGCACCTGAGAGATTTCAACAGCCTAGGGAGGGTGGATTGGTCTAGTAGAGATTACTCATGAGCATCTTAGCATAATGAAGCCTTTGACTGGCTGGCTTCCAAAGGACCTCAGTGCAACGTGTGAGTAAACCACTCTCACCTACTAGTACCCCAGAGGAATCGAGGTGTTTTCTCGCCCGACCTTGTGCAGGGTCCCTGTGCCTGTCCCCCCTGATGTGCTGAGCCATTCAGCACCCAGCAGGATCAAACCCCCAACAGCTAACTGGGATCTAACAGCTCAGGTTTCCTATGACGAGCAATTATGAGACTGTGTGTCTGTGCTGGCAAAGTGCAGAAATCTGCAATAACCGAGATCAATACCAACCCTGGTACGAAGCGGATGCCGCCTCCCAGCCTCTGAGCAGCTCATTAACGGGGCTTGAGAGCAACAGGAAGATATTACTGGGAGGTTCAGAGAAATATAATGTGCTGCTACAGGACTTATTACTGGAAACAAGTCCCCGGCTGTCATACCAATCTGTCAGTGTCATAACAGAGCTCATTGGCATATTTCTATGAAATCACAGGGATAACTCCTGCAAACATTCACCTGGGCTACAGATGTTACTCTCTTAAGATCCTCCTTCAGGAAGCAGAGAAAAAGAGAGAGATAACACCGTCAGAATGGAGTGACTTGCCCAAGGTCCCCCAGCGAGCGGTGGCAGAGACGTGCACTGGTCACCAGCCCGGTACTGGGACCCCTGGGCTGAGCTGCCTGGATGGGTGAGACTCCAGAGCAGGTGTGAAGGTTTAAGTTAGAATAAAATTTGATTCTTCAAACAGAGTATTAAAAAAAAAAAGTTTCATAACTTTTCCATCTGCTGACACACGGAAGATCCTTGCCAGTGATGAACACTCCTGGACTGAACATACGATGTTGTTGCCCAGCTCTTCCCACCCAGTCGGGGCCTCAGGCTTGAGGTGCCCTGTAGCTTGAACCCCAAATACAACAGATTGTAAACAGATCGAGTCCTCAGCCCTGCAATCAGGAGTACAGGGTGCAGACGGCTGTGAGAGCCCAGCACTCCCATGTCTCAGGGTGCCTGGGTCTAATGCCTACTGCTCGAGGACATTCAGACAGTGAGACTGCAGAGGGACAGCTTTTCCAAGGAAGAACTCACATAATCTAACAGTTGACAAGGCAGATAACACCCACAATAAACTAACAGGGCTGGATATCTGAGCAAAGCATCAGAGGATTGTTCCAAAAAGCTCGTCTGAAAGTCTACAGCAGCTGAAGGCTTGTTTCTGCCGCATGGAAGCTCCTTGGCTGTAGAGGCTTTTCAGTGCCCATAAAGGCATCTCAGACAGAGGCTTTTCAGTGCCGTGCCCATAGAGACATCTCAGTGCCCACAGAGGCTTTTCAGTGCCCACAGAGGCTTTCCAGTGCCCATTGGCTCCAGTTCTCGCCAGGACAGAGAGGAAGGAGCGCCCCGAGGAGCAAAACAATCGTTCGGTTGTGCAAGTGCAAGTGTAAAATATTGTGAAAAGCTGATTGTACGAGTTACAAAAAAATCTGATTGTGGAGTTAGCGGATGAAAGGCTGTATCCATGGTATCTGAGCAGGTGACTCATGGCACCACTATAAATACTGACTTCCTTGCAGAGAATATATTCCAGTAAAATCTGCATTTGCATAAGCTTGGGCTGAGGTTCCACTTCTTCCAATGTTAATAGCGTGTCTCTCAGGATGAGATACTGGTGTGAAATAGCTGAGGCCAAAGGAGAACCTGTCCTCCACACACCCTGCCCCCTCTTTTCTCGGGCGATGGCTGAGCAGCAGGTCCTCCCTGGGCTGAGCACGTTATCGAGCATTGTTACGAGAGCATCAAATCAGTGAAGAAACATCTCTGTGTACATCTTCAAGAGCTTAATGCAGTAATTGTAATTCGAAATGTTTGCTTTACACAGAAAGGCAGCACTGGCTCCCCTCTGACAGGAGTGCTTCCAGCCGTTAAGGATCTAGTGATGCCACCTGGAAAGAGAGGTGGCTGCAAATGGGATAACCATTAAATAGCTGCGTGCCAGCTGAGTGAGATCTTTCCTGGGAAGCAAGAACATGGCAGCAGAGCATCTGAAAGTTCCTAGAAGAAACAACAGACCTCATAAGGTAAAGACATCAGGCAGGGCTCTGCTGGCAATCTGGAATTCACATCAGCAAATAGCTCTGGATGTTTGCACTGGGAGAGGAGACTGTAACTTGCCTCCCCAGGAAAAAGAAAATAAAAGAAAAGCAGGCAGTCTCTCCAAATTGACGGACCTACTGCTCGCTCCTGAGCTCAAGAGCTCCGTGTCCCTGAAGCTAACGCAAAGCTGTCTATGGATGTCAAACATGCTGCTCCCCCAGCTAATTTAATTTTTCTGGCGAAATGTTGAGGGGCACGAGTAAACCAGTGGGGAAGACAGAACTGTATTCACTGCTGCTCTGTAGTCAGAGGTTTTAAGTGATATAAATAGGACTTTGTAAAAATAATATACTGAATTTTTAATGTTTTTCAGGAGATACAAAGAACTTTCTCATTGCAAGAACCCTCTTTGCTCCCCTTAAGTATTCCCCAGCTCAGCGAAGGTGGAAAAAAAGTCAGAAAGCTGAGTTGGATCAATGCTACAAGGCTTTGGAAAAAAATAGTGATAGACAAGCACTTCTCCATGCAGGGTCACAAAGCAGATGAAATCTAGCTGCTTTGGTAGTTTTTTTTTGCATGTGTTATTTTATGTCTTCAGATGCTGATAAAATTGAAAGATAATCAAATTGGAATCTCTTTACTATGTACCTTTTGTAAGATTAGTAATTTCACGGTATATTATTTTTTCCTAGATTAGGTTAAATGTGTAACAGTGCTTGATTCAGCGGGGAAGCATGGGTAGACAGTATTCCAGCATTGCTGCGAACATCTGTTCCGAGTTACCAAAATTCCAGCTGAAAAACAAATATTTCCACTATAAATCAACCAAAACATTATCCTGAGTGTTGTAACAGATGCAAAATGATTCTGGCTCCCTCTGCCCTGTGGTTTGGCTCTTTCCTTAAAATTGCCGTCAATATATTTATTTATACACTTCAAGAAATATACATTTGAAATGGCCATTTAAGCTTGTTTAGAATATCCCCCATGTTATTTCAAAGCTAATGGTCTGTTGATAGATGATCTTATTAACTACAGATGTGACCAATTAGCATAAACTCCAGTTTTACAGATAAAGCTGGTCTAGAGCGACACTTAAAGTCCTGCTCAAGTGTTCGGATTGCTTCAGCCCAATGCTGCTGGAAATGACGGCGTGAGGTTTGTGCAAGGGGGAGCATCACTGCGGGTTGGGCTGTGGTTCTGTTCTGGCGTGCTGTGCCGGGTTTTTTACCCCCATTGTTACTGCTGCTCTTCAGCTTTAGTTTCATGAGCCAGATGAATCACAAGAGACGTAAATTTAGCTGGAATAAAGAAATGAAATTTATTTACTAAGCGTGACATTTGGCAGGAGGCTTTGCAGGAGACTTCCCGGTCAGTGGTCGCAGTGTGTGAATAAAATGGTTTGTTCAGGCAGAAGCTGCAGTGCCACACTTCGAGGTGTTTAATTGTGTTAAGCTGCATCTGAGCAGCTCTGATTAAAGACACTTTCCTTTTTTGAAGTATTTTGTATGTAACAGATAAGCCAGACAAGGAGAGAACTGAACTATACAGCACCATAAATAACAAAATCTTGCAAAATGAGGAAGAGAAAAGTCCTTTTTGTTTATCCCTTTTTGCACAAAATATACTTTGGGGGACGAAACAACGCCGTGTTTTGTGGATGACATTTTGTAGTTGTTAATAATTTTTTTTTGTCTTAAATGCTTGGAGAAAAACTGTGTGTGTGGACTAAATATAGCCGTGCCTTTCGTGAGGGTTGGGCAACGGGAGCTGCAGGCTGGTTACCCAGCCCACAAACAACAGAACACGGGGCTGTCCAAAGGCAGGACGATGGCTAACGGAGGGCCGAGGGGAAGCAAAAGGGTCCAGCTCACGCTGTCACCGCGATAGCGGCGTGCGGTGGGCTGGAGTTTTCAGGAGTCTGTGTCAAAGTGAACAGACGTACGGGGGGGTTCAGCCACAAGCACTTGAGTTATTCCCCTATAGAGGTGTTATAAAAGTCTAGGACTACATTTGCTAAGGGCAGTTTGTTAACTAAGGCATAGCAGTAATTAAAAAAAAAAAGAAAAGCTGCATGTATTTAAAAGAGCATAAAAATGTGTATTTTGTTCAATATTTCTCTTTGTAAAAAGTTTGAAACGCATTCTACATGCAATAGGCTGCACCCTTTTTATGGCATTATACGTTTGCTGTATATATTGGCAATTAGACCTAATTTAGGCCTTGAAAAGAAAAAATTTCATTAAAATTCTGATTAGTGTTGTTGGCAAGCAGCCATCGGAGAAGGCTCTATTTCTTCCTTTGATAAGTTTGAAACAGCTATAACAAACAGTAAAAATAAGATCACAGCCTTCTGTCTCATGCCAATCAACATAATCTATTTTCCAGGTCAAAACCATTTAAGGGAAAACATAGGAGGAGGAGATCTTTATTTCCTTGCATACATGCTGTCAGATGGCTATAGAAAGCTGTAAGTATGTTTATGCCCTTTGGCAGTTTAAATTTAAAAAAAAAAAAAAAAGAAAAGACTGCCTATATGCTAGTTGTGAGCCTTCAAAAACAATTTATTCTGCAAGGCAATCAAATAAGGAATATTTTTAAGGCTTTAAAAATGAATGGGGAAAAAAAATAATACAAACCTGGTTTAATATTAAACTATTTATGTCTGGTGTTTTCTGTATAACTTTCTGCCTGCTTTCAATACAGCTTATGGTTTAAATGCCTGGCCAGAAAAATGTACAGACAAGAATGTCTTTAGTCTGACTACAGTCAATTATGCACCCACATTACTGCAGATCGGAGCAGATAACTTTAAAAGAAAACATGGCATTAAGAAAATAAGTCAAAGGCAGAATAAAGCAACAAACAATAGCCGGGCTCCTCTGCTCCCTTGTGTCCGCACGTACATCGCGGGGTTATTTCGATACAGCTGCCAGCTATCGTTGTATTCATCTCAATTAACTCAAACATCCCACTTCAGTGCATAAAAACAACTTTGCAAAGCTGACAGCACAAAGCTTAACGCCGTTTGAAATGGCAAAAATGATGCAGCTCGTTTACTGTACATCTTTTCTGTACACATCTGTCCTCGGAGGAGACGTTAGCGCTCAGTCCAGTGTTTCAGGGGTGAGAGGGCAGCAGGGCTTTGGCAGAGCTGCTGACCCCAGCGAAAGCAGAGGAAGGGGGATTCTGGCTTGAACACTCTGACTCTGCTCCTCTCTCTCGGAGCACAATCCCCCGCGTGCAGCTGCTCCGACCTGCGTCACAGCGCGCGGTGCCCTGGACACGGGTAGGGCAAAGCCAGCGGAGATAATGGGAAAATGCTTTTTCCTCTGGTAACCGCGGAGCCACGTGACCGAAATCAGCTTCGGATGCTCGGTGAGGATCAGTAAAGCGGATTCTGTGTTTGACTATGCATTTAAAACATCCCAGTGACTGATAGTCTGTTATTTCCCAAGCCCTTTAAAACTGTAATCTTCAGAGATCTAACCAGACTTTCCGTATCAAAGAAAGTAGGGAGATCTTTGTTTGATGTGCACAGAACCCAGGGTGCCCTTGCCTCTTCAGACAGTGTGCACTCACTGTCACTGGCTCTATGTTGCATTACGTGTGTGCAAAAGCAGGTTCCCGAAAGCCTGGGAAGCTTGGTACATTGATATTTAACATCCTCAGTGTGCATATTCTGATACCGAAATAGCAACTAGTTTCCAACTGAAATTTCTGATGAGACATTTAAACAAAATAAAATGAGAGAGTAGTGAATTCAGCAGAATCCCCCTGGCTGGGCTGAGGAAGGGGGCTTCAGGCCAATGTTAGGAATTGGAACCTGCTTTGCTGCTGCATAGAGCCTAAAGTGGGAGTAAATTTAGAAAAAAAAAAAAAAAAGGAGGGGGAGGGAAAAGCAAGCCAGGCTCATCTGCAAGACTTAATGGATCCAAACCTACAGGATAAACCACATACAGATTAATCATGTGCATTTCTGCACTACTTGCTGCTCTTTTAAAATATGTGCTGTTAGGGTAAGATCCTTTCATAAGGAGACACAGCATCAAAGCCTGAATTTAATGCCTTTATCTTTAGAAGCCTGATTTTTGTCTGCAGGATTTTTCCCAATTTTCCAGCAGCAGGTTGGGCTTTCTTGACAAAGCCAAAAGAGGTTTACCACATTCCTGGGTTGGGTTTTAAAACCAGTTTGGGTTTTCTGCAGTTTTTAAGAGGGAAACCTGGGAGCAAGGTGGGTGTCACAGAACTGAGCACAGAAGCGCAGGACAGGAAGAAATCCCAGGCTTAGGGCAGCTTTCCAAGACCAAAGCCCAGGGTACTAGTCACTCCAGTGACTTTCGCAGCCCTCATTGACGAGCATGGGTTTCCAGTATCAAGTTTTACAGATAAACCTGTGCACGCAGAATAGTTCAGGCTAAAATCTGCCTGACCTTCCCCAGCACCGTGCCTCCAGCGAGCTCTCTGAAAACAGCCAGTTGAAGTCAGGGAAATCTGGGTCATTGACTTCAATAGAAACTCAGAACAAGGAGATGCTCGGCTCCTGCACCTCTCCCTCCTCCCTTCTGCTACAGCTCTGCCTGGGGATGGGCTGGTTTATTCTGTGCTCGTGGGTGCTCTTCTATCACCAGTAAAACCAGTGCCAACTTCCCAAATCAAACAGTCTGAGCATGTAAGAACAGCTATTTCTAACTGCCTGTCTGCAGCGTGCAAGCCAAAAGTGAGAAAGGCAGAGGAATGGAGTGCAGAGGAACAAACGAAGGATCGAGTTGTTTCTCCCATTGGCACCAGCTGGGAGTTGTCCTTATCCAGGGGAAGGTCTGACTGCAAAACCAGCCACCCCTTACCTCTTATCTCAGTCCAGTTCTGTCATCTGGCTGTTTACACCTACTGGGTCTAAATAATTCACCATGGCACCAAGGGCAGGAGGTGCCTGAAATGGGCTCGAGAGGCTGGTTAATGCTTTACAGGGTTAAGGTTGCTTTTAAAAGCATAGCAGAGGATTTGTTCCAAAAATGTAGTCATCACTGAGAGTAGCGCTGGCTGAGTTCAAACCAGGTCAGCTGCCCAGGCAAGTACATGTATTTGATCTCCTGTCATGGTAAAGGCTGACTGTAAACTTTGGCAGAGAAAATTATTAATCTTTCAACCCATAGCATATAAGCAATGACTAGCAATACCTATTTTTCTGAGAACTGGAATGCTTTTTGGAACAACTCCAGATTACTTCAGAGAAGTTCCTCTGCCATCACCCAAAAGCAGTTCCAAACCTGTCTCTCCCATTCAATTTAACCTTAAAAAAAAAAAAAAAAAAGGCAGGGTCAGATCATGGTTCATTCAACAGACATTTTTCCTCTTGCGAGGAACCACAGCAGCTCGCCCAGCTGCACACCACGTGGACGATAAACATCAATTTGAAGTAATTCAGAGCTGTTGGTAGCAGCTTTCACTTGGAAAGCCCGGCCAAGCTCCTTCCAGAACCTCTGCGGTGGTGAAGGAAGTGGGGGACAGGCTCTGCTCCTTGGTGCTTCTCAGCCTTGTCTTCAAAGGCGGATGCTTTTCAGCTCCAGTCAGGGTGCAGGTACCTTGTCGTACTCGTGGGGCTTTTTATGTACCTCCAAGTTATCCATCCCATGGCAGAGCTGGAAATGTCCCGCTACCTGAGGCCAGTCTGGGAACATTTCACTGTTTCAGGATAAATTAGAAATAAAACAAAGTCTGAATCTCGAGTCTCTTCAAATAGTCTCTTCTGGTTTTTGTACTTCCCACTCAATCCTTTCATCCCAAAGGGCCGAGGCAGGCATCACTGTTGATGAACCAGGAGGTGTTTAAGGTACTCCAAGCCATTTCCTTTTCCAGTCTGTCCTGTGCCTTGACCCAAAGCCTGTTCTCCTCCATTTTTTTTATCATCCCTCTCCACTTTGTAGCTTGTTATCCCTCCCCCCCCTCTTCTCTTGCAAATCTTTTCTCCAGACAGAACATATTGAAAAGCAAGGAACCCAGCAGAGGAATGGAGTGCCCTGACCATGTGCACAGCTGATCAGAGGGAGTTTTGCTCCAGTTGGAGAGATTTCTCAAACTGCACACAGAGGACCGGCTCGTACCGAACCCTGAGACAAAACGATGGTCAGAGAGAAGCGCTGGATTCCTCAGCCCAGCCTCCATTTCGACACCCATGGAGCGGTGGATTGCGAGCTGAGTGGGATGGGGCATGGCTCTGGCTGTCTTCCAGCACAGGAGCACCAGTATCCTTCACCGGCCAGTGCTGGCATCGATGGGGAGCTGTGGTTATTGCACAGTCCTCCCGGCCCACTTCTTATCTGTGTTTATGCAGAAAATTGGAGTGGGACCCTGGCAGATGCTGGCTGGAAGCACCTAAAGGAAACCCACTTGAGCGGTCTATATGGGGAAGAAAAGCTGCAGCCTTGTTTCCAGAGGAGATTTCAGAGCAGAATTCCCAGTTACCGTTCCAAGCTGTGCAAATACAATAGATAAATGCAACAGAACCCTTATGAACCATGCTGAGGATTTGTTTTTAACTAAAACCAAGCAGTATCTCGTTTCAAAAACATGTTTAAAATAATCTGGGG
>VZTO01009696.1:9315-31621 GCA_013400615.1 Syrrhaptes paradoxus
GACCCAGCTCCCTCAGCCTTTCCTCATAAGGGAGGTGCTCCATTCCCTTAATCATCTTTGTGGCTCTGCGCTGGACTCTCTCCAGCAGTTCCCTGTCCCTCTTGAACTGAGGGGCCCAGAACTGGACACAATATTCCAGATGCAATGAAGCTCTTGGGTCTTTAGCTAGAGAAATGTACATACTTATTTTTTGCATTAAAATGTTAAACTAAGATGCAGGAGAGACAGTAACACAAAACAAACAAATTAATTAATCCAGTCCTTAATCTCCAAGTGACAGGGGTGGAATTGGCTGGAATTTGGGGAAATATTTGTTTATAATGAGAGTTGCTACACAATTGTCTCAGTGAACCTTCCCACTACCTTCCTGAAGAAGTCTTTCCTGTTAGACTACCTATGTTATTTAGTTTGAGTATTTTCTGAGTACCATGCCTCATCAACAGCCTTTCCTCTCCCATTATTTGTTTAAATTCTTCTTTCCAACACCTGTTTCTTCTGCTACTGCAACGTTTCATTTTATACTAGTTCCCAATGTTGTTCAAATGTAATTTTTCATAATTACTCACAAAAACGTACCTAAAAAAAAAAAAACCCAAACCAAAAACCTACAAGGCAATATTTCTCCATTAGGAAAGACAATTAGGACTCTTTGACAATTACATACATTTACATATATGGTGCCTGAGTCCTGTAGATTTTGTTATGCTGAAACTAATTACTAGACAATATTGTATTATTAGTAAAAAACAATAAAAGCAAACAACAGCAGCAAGACAAGTAAAAGAGATTTCAAAAAGCTGTATTCTGTGAGAACAATTTGCCAGTATATCTTACAATATTTACCAAAGTAAGATGTGCCATAAAAATAGCACTTCACTGTCTTGAAAATCCTAGATTTATGCACAGTGATATAGGGTGTTGCCATGCCATGAATCATCTGTCTCATGCAAAGAATGGAATTGGAAATGAACTTTCCAAACAGCAGACGTAAAATACAAAAGGAAGACCTTTTCATATATGATACAAATCAATTGATTAACTCCTTCTTACAGAAGGTTTTATAAAAGAAAATATAAATGGGATTAGCTGCAAAACAGGTCATTTGGAGGGGGTAGGGGGAAGGATATAAAACATGATATACAAATACAATTTTGAGCTCTGAGTCCTTAAATTCCTGGCTACCAGAAACTGGGAAGACACACTCAGGAGAATGACTATATCCATGTTCTACTTGGACTTTTTTCAGAAGTATCCACTACTGGCAGTCATCAAAGACAAGATATCAAAGCAGCCAGATATTAGCTTGACTTAATCACTCTTACTGCAGTTATATTCATTGCCAAGAACGATATTAATTCATTCATACATATTTCTTCTACAATAAGTTAGTAAGGTATGTGCTACAGTATTAGCATACCTAAGCCATGAAATAATGAAAAATATTTTTTGAAACTCTGGGCTTTCCCAGACTTAGCAACTATAGGTCTCTGTTTTCTCAGCACTGATGATTCAATGCTACTTTAGATCATGTAGAGATTCTGAAAAAGTTCAAGATTATAATTAGCCTAATGAAAAAAAAATTACTCGGGCATGAAAGTTAACTGAAGAAGAGCTAAATAGAGATAAAAGTTTATAGAAAAGTAATTTTTATGCTGATGAATAATGTAAAACTAAATGGACAAAGCAATATGAAAAGGAAGTTAAGAAGAAATTGTCATAAAGAAAAAATAGAAGTTAAGATGGACAAGGATACTAAGTGCAGAGAGGAATAAAACCAGTTTCCCCACACTCCCAACACCCTGGCATACAGCTTTAATTTTAAAAATATTGCTAACTATTTAATGCTCAAATAAAAGGGAAGGGGAGCTGTAAATCATGAGAACAGAGTAGATTGTTCAGAATTTGAAGAAATGTATTTACGAAAGCATTTGTAAGAAATAAATAAAAAATGTGATTAAAAACTTGAAGTTTGAAGTTGCTATTCTTAAGTTTCTATGTAAAATTATAATAAGCAATTTAATTTCTTTTACAATTGGATAACTACACATATACTAAGAAAGTATCAGAAGCATAGGTCATATGTCAGTTTTGAAAAGTGGCAACGGATGGTTAAGGCAAGAAAAAATATTAAAAATATCAGGCAAATTAAGCCTTGATTATCTATATATTTGCTCTCTATGAGCTATCCAAGATTTGAAACTTCAAAATCTTAGAGCAAAACAAGATCCTGCCTTTCATTATCTTTAAGTCTGAGGACAGCCATATACACAAATAACTTGAAATGAGACGAAAAATATCAGTTTCTAGCAAAATGCATTCTTGATAATTCCTAAGAGGTTTTTCTTGCTGTTACATATTTTTTAAAAAAACCCTCTTAAATTCAAGGTCAATTATCATTGTAATAATCATAAATCACAAGTGAAAGAAGGTTCTATTTTGTCAGATCTAAAGTTCTGTGTTCCAAAGAATTTACAATTTTAATACATACAGCATGTACCCATGTGTTGCTAGAAATAAAAAAAATCACTTGTAGTGAAGATTACATAACTCAGCGTTTCTGCTAGTTAATATTTTTCAATGAAAACCCTAAACAAAACAAACTGAAAAAAAACCAAAACCATACACAAGTTCATCAGCAAGTAACTTCCTTGTAGATATTACAAGGCCATTATACCAAAGTATCACTTTATTTTCAAGAGTCTTCTAAGCAAGTATGAATTTTAAACTTATTAAATATTATTTTTCTATATCATCACACAAATGCTTGCCACCAAAACCACAGTCCCTGCCCAGAAAATGCTCAATAATTTGAAACAGGTTTCTTCTCACAGTGAAGATCAGGTTTAAGTTACAAGAAGCTAATTTTGCCTCCCACAAGATGACTATGTGAGGTAAGAACATAGAATACATAAAATACCTCTTACAAAGTTATGTCAATTAACATTGGAACAAGTGATGTGATACTTAAAATGGTATTACTTTTGCCTCCTCTGTGATGAAATTTACTGGCCATAACAAAGCCAATGAGGAAACGCGCAGTGACTTCAGACGAGTCAGCTTTTTGTGACTCCTACTGTGGACTAGAAGACAGAGTGAAGAGCCTATTAAATTCCACTGCAGTGGTAAGTCCATTATGTGAGAGATACAGACACATTTTAGGGAATCCAAAAATCTCTCCATAATATTTACATATCTGACAACATCAAACCTATACTCTACTGTCTAAACCAGCAAAAATCAAAACTCTTTGAATGAAGATTTTACATGCTACACTGTGTTTATCCTGCTGAAATTAGTATGTGCATATTGGCCAGATAAAAGGGATATGAACTTGTCTTATAGTCAGTTATTACTTAACTCAAAACAATAAAAAAAAAATAAAGCCAAAGAAGATTCCAGCAACTAATTCCCTACAAGTAGCCCTCACCTACATAGTTTTTATGATGTGTCTGCAGCTTACAAATTTTAAGGCACAGAATATGATGAAATACAATTAGGAAAAAAAAAGTATTAATTAATTCAACTATTTAGATCTAGATTGTAGACCAGACTGACATTTTATCTAGTTATTCCTAACAGAATTTAAATGGTTACTCTGATGGACAAATACACATTGTATTGCATACAGAGCAGCTGTCATTAGAATCCTGTTTTCCCAATCATAATAATACGAAAAAAGGAAGAAAATTTAAAACACATCAAAAAAGGCAACACTAGGATATCTTACATAGCCTCTATTGGTAAAGTGACATCAGCTGGATCACTGTCTAGTCAGTAATAATAAATACAGGATGATACCCATGAAAAACAAACAAACAAACAAAAAAACAAACCAAAAACTAGACAAGAGAAATTTGTAACTGAGGATGTGGATTTGCCAGAATTACCAACATTAATGCTGTGTCTACTTTAGCTGTCACGTTCAGAGAAATACTGCCATTTTTATGGTATCTATTCAATTCCATTTTATATTGCTGTTAGTAGCGGTAAGGGTACCTCCTCTTTTTTTCTATTCTATTTAAATTCCAGCAGGAATTCAATCACAGGACAGATCTCTGTGCAAACCTTCCATCTCTGGACCTCAACACATCCAGTTCAGATTAAATCTTCAGAGATTATTTTGTGTCTCTAAAGCACAGAAATGACAGATAAAACTTGTAACAGTGAGTCTGAGACAGTAAGCCAGGCTGTGTTGTTAAGCAGAAATGCAGAATTAAAGCTTCCTACATAATACTAATCCTACCACCTTCTCCAACTACATTTTAAATTATTCTTCATGACATCATCACAAAACACACCCATATTCACTTTTCAGAGGTCTTCAGTTTCATTAAATCTGCCATGATACAAGGGTATACTCCATATGGAAACATCAATGTAATGTTCTTCCAACCTTGCCTGACCAACCTAGTGGCCTTCTATGATGGAGTGCTACATCAGTGGACAAGTAAAGAGCTGTGGATATCATCTATCTGGACTTCCCCAATGCCTTTGACATGGTCCCCTACAACATCCTTCTCTAAATTGGAGAGAGATGGATTTGATGGATGAACTGTTCAGTGGATGTGGAAATAGTTGGAGAGTCACATATAGGGAGAAGTAGTCAATGGCTCAATGTCCAGATGGAGATGGGTGACAAGTGGTGGCCCTCAAGGGTCCATATAGGGACCAGCACTGTTTAATATCTTTGTCAATGACATAGACAGTAGGATCAAGTGCACCTTCAGCGAGTTTGCAGATGGCACCAAGCTGTGTGGCGTGGCTAACACAGCTGAGGGATGGGATGCCATCCAGAGGGACCTGGACAAGCTCAAGAAGTAGCCCCATGCAAGCCTCATGAGGTTCAACAAGGCCAAGTGCAAGGTCCTGCACATGGGTTGGGGCAACCCCTTGTACCAACACATGCTGAGGGATGAAGGGATTGAGAGCAGCCCTGCAGAGGAGGACTTGAGGGTACTGGTGGATGAAAAGCTGAACATGACCCAGTAATGAGTGCTCACAGCCCAGAAAGCCAACCATATCTTGGGCTGCATCAAAAGAAGCATGACCAGCAGGTCAAGGGAGCTGGTTCTGCCCCTAAATTCTGTTCTGGTGAGACTCCACCATGAGTACTGCATCCAGCTCTGGGGCCTCAGCACAGGAAAGAGACAGACCTGTGGAGCGAGTCCAGAGGAGGGCCACAAAAATGATCACACTGGTTGAACACCTCTTCTATGAGGAAAGGCTGAGAGAGTTGGGGTTGTTCAGCCTGGAGAAGAGAAGACTCCAGGGAGACCTTATTGTGCTCTTTCAATACTTAAAGGGGACTTATAAGAAATATGGGGACAGTCTTTTTTTATCCCTTGTTGCAACAGGACAACGGGTAATGGTTTTAAAAGAGAGTAGATGCAGACTATCTATGAGAAAGAAATCTTTCACAATGAGGGTGGTGAGGCACCGGAACAGGTTGACGAGACATGGTAGATGCCCCATCCCCAGAAACATTCAAGGTCAGTTTGGATGGGGCTCTGAGCAACCTGATCTAGCTAAAGATGTCCCTGATCATTGCAGAGAGGGTGGACTAGATGATCATTAGAGGTCCCTTCCAACCCAAACTATTCTAGGATTCAGGTCATAAACCACTAAGCCAGCAAAATTGAAGTATACGATCACCAGTTCAAATCAAATAGTGCTTTACATTCAAATTTATAAAATGAAACCTCAGCCAACTCATTATTTTTAAATTGTTTATAAGCTGCAAATATCCATAATGGCAATCATTAACTCAAACTCCAAAAGCTAATACAGTTTAACCTTGAGAAATGTATGTGGAATATGAAATAGATGTTGGCAAAATATACTTTGCATATCTTATACTGACTCGTCAAATATTTGTCATAAATTTGTCCCACTTCACAGTTTATAACCTGAAAAATAAGTCTAAGCTCAAAGCTTGGATGATATTTGTGTTCACAGAATTAATTATATTGCAGACTACAATCAGCAAGCCTGAAAATATTTTTTTATTACTTATTTTCCCATTTTTTCTGCATTTAAATCTTAAGCATTTTTTTCCTCATATTGATTTACAGAAATGCTTTATTTTGCAACTACTTGCATTAGAATTGCCTGAATCACAGGTTCATCCATTCCTCCTGACAGAGCTCTGATCACATTTCTTAAGGAATTTTTTCACTCATCCATCACTAATACCCATTCTAAAACTTCATTTTCAGTCTCTCCCCCTGCTGGACATTGCTTTCAGGATGGTTAGAGAGGCATTAGACCTTTATTCTTAGAGCATGCAAGTACTGCACTCTGCTGAGTACCCGTCTTACTAAAAATTGTTCCTGTCTAATTCAGGCTTTTTTTTTTCAAATGACTACTGACTTACTGCTGTAGAACCATAAATCACCTACTAATTCAATTTTAGAGTTCTGCAGTGTGCACAGCAAAACTTATTTGTTGTGCACACTTGTTCAAACCATTTCAGATACTGAATTTGATTTATTGGGATGTGTTTTAGCACAGCATTTGTCAGTCCCACTCTGGAAAAGTACACGTAAGTTAAAACAGACACACGATGCCCTTGTGTTCACTTTATGAAGGTGGTTGGTGGCCACTGTCTTAAACCTTATATGGTCAAGCAACTAAAGGTAGGCTACCCTCAGCAGACCTGCCTGAGACTGCAGTGTATCAAGTGTAGCTCCACATAGTGACAGAACAGAAGCAGATCTACTAACTCACATGTGTACACTGTGCCTGTCTGCAATAAGAAAAAGGACAGAAGGAGAGGAAGAGTGTGAGCACACACATAAACTGGTTTGAACCTCCCCCAATAATTTTGCCCACAATTGGCTGTGCTATGTCTCTTCTACTGGCTGCTTCTGACATTTCTATGCACTTACAATTCCTTCTATTGAAGGAGTTACACTGATTTCTAATAATATTTTTTTAGTCAGCAATAACTCTATGAACTTACAAAACATTTTCATCCCTTTAAAATAATTATGTGTAAATGAACTGACTAAATACTTTGTGCAGCATATAATGCCTACAGCTCGTCAAAATCTGGCAGCTATAGCTTTTGGTGTATCTCTTCCTAGCAACTGGCAGTGTGAAGACTTTTTTTACTCAGATTGAGACTTCACATTGAGAAATGCAACTCAATTATTACATGCACGACAAAGCAACCAAACATCATTAAGTGATTCATCAACTGATGATATGAGGTGAATTCAGCACAGTCATTAAAACTGGTCAGTGTGTTAAGTTGTTGCATAACACTATGCTGAGATGCTCAAGTAGCTGCTAAGTCAGCTAAAAGACAGTCACTGACATGGCTTTCATATCGGACCTTAAATCAGAAATACCAGAATCCTGTCCTTGTTTTTAGCTGTTTTTAACAGTACTTTAAGTACATCTATATTATATATATATATATATATACTGGCAATCTTTGTCTCTACTTTAGCCAGTGATAATTTTGTTACTTTTGCATACCAGATAATTTACCAGGAACAACATTTTTCCTTTTTTTTTTTTTTTAATAATAAAAACTCAAAATTACAAGATTTTTTGATTTGCAACTGCAGGCAAAATATTGTACATTCCCAAAGTATGATAAGTCAGCAAAAGCCTTACAGATATGTAAAAATATTTTATGAATTATCCCATAAAAACCATGTCTGAAGGACTGTTCAAGGCATTGTTTTCAAATTGTGAATTAAGGGAATAATTATATATTTATTAGGCTGGCTGAATTGCTATGACTGTCATAACAGTATGGGATGTATTTGAGAGCTGATTGTGGATGTCAGCAGAGGAAATTGAAAATAGTTCAAGTGATAAGTTTCTACTTTTAAGAGGTTTCTTTTCTATTAGGAAAGGAAATGGTGTTATTGCCTGTAAATGGAGGTAAAATGCTATTAAATGCTTGTACTTTGAAATACATCTTAAAGCTATTTGATGTCTGTTCCTGTATCTTATTAGCAGTCAAGAAAATTCAGATCACCAAAACATTTAAAAATGCTGCCCAGAGGAGACCATTTTTTTATTTTCAGCAGAAATGATAATCAGGTAATAAAGGAAGTTTTTTTCCAGTGGGAAGTCTGAACTGGTCATTTAGTGTTCGTACTGATTAAAATATTCCTTCCAGAGACTCCAAATAGAGAGACAGAAACTCAGTCTCAGCAGCACAAGTTAAAACTGTCAAGGCTCCTTAAAATAAATCCTTCCTTTGTATTAAATCAGCATGTAACAAACGGATATCCACTAAAAAGAACTGACATAACATAGTAACTTCTGGACACTGAGACAGCATGAAAAAGTGGAAGGTAAGAGAAGAGGCAGAAGAAATGAGACAATTTATTCTTTCCTTAAGAACTTCAAGAACCTCCGAGATTTTTCTTTCCATCCATCTCTGTATCAGTCATGTATAAACTACAATATTCTTTACCTCTATAATTGCTTCAAACATTTTATTTCCACTACTCCACTTGAGCTTTTTTTTGTATTAAAGCTAAAATTAATTGGTCTGGGTTTTTTGGGGCAGTGTTGTTTTGGGGGTTTTGTTTGTTTGTTTTAAACTAAGTTCTGGATGTTCTTTATAACAAGTTATCATTTCCTCACAATGTTTGTGTTTCTCAGCTCCCTATCAGGTCCAAAGGATTGTGATAGCATACATCCATTTAATGTTGGCTAATTACTATCACTTTCTTCTGGTTACACAGTTGTCATTCTGAATTTAAAAAAAACCAAAACCAAAACTATGTACAGCTAGCGAAGGTACAATATTCGCCTCTGCAGTCACAATTCCACAGTCAAAGTGCATTTGTAAACATATTCATATGTATAAATACATGAATATTAATTTATTTATTAGTTCATATTGTCACAGACCAAACGCTCCCCCCCCCCTCATGTTTATGTCTCCAACAATGAGCAGAACATTTCTAAAGAGGCTCCACCATGTCTACGAACAGCTTGGGCAGATCATGTTGGAAAAAAAGCTCTTTTGTGGGCAAACATCAGCAAGTTGATAACATTTTGAGTGATGGGCACACCTGTTGAGTTGGTGCATGGCAGGGGGCTGGGGTCTGTCTCCCCAGTGGAGAACCAGCTGCCCCCAAAAGGCAACCTAGAAGGTGACCTGGATACAGGCCTGTCGCTCCCCCCAGGGGTGGTCATGAACAGACTGAACTGTACAAAAGGTGAGCCCAAACACCTACTCTCTGTTGGCCAACTCCCTCTGCATAAAGATTTCTGCCTGAAATTAAGATTTCATGTGCTGGAGCAAGGATTGGTGCTATTTTCTATGTTGTGTGTGTCTCTGTCTCTCCCTCTGTTTTTCTGCTCCCCTACTTCTTATCTTTCAACTCTTTCCTACTCTGTCTTCTGTCTGATTTTTGCCTCCAAATAATGGTGAGCATTATTTGATGCTTGTTTAATGGATAAATGATGTTTGGTGATAACTGATAAGTCTGATTTGGTGCTTGGCTCTGAGAAGTTGATTTCTGATGTTTTTGCAGTTGCTGAGGTAAATAAAATTGTGTTGTATTGTTCCTCGAGTCATTGTCTGACTCCACCTTGCTGGTGCTCCTTTTCAGGGAACCACAAAAAGTCTCTTTCGACCATCCACTGTAGGAAGGCAAGACAGTATATGCACATATACATACAATATATACAAACAATAACCTATGTGGACTAATTCGCCTTACAAATTAAGAATTTTCTTAATCAGACAATCATATACACTGACACAAAGAAACTGGTTAGATAACCCGGGCTCCAGCAACTACTGCAGTACAAACAGTGATTCAGATGAGAAAGAAAAGGCTGACCGTAGGAAAAACCTTGATAAAGATCACTTCCAAAAAGACCAAGGAGATCCTGCATACTAAACAACAGAAGGCAACAGCAACTTGTCTCAGCTGTCATACTTTCTACATAAAAGAGGGAAATAAGTCACTGATGCAGTTTTCAAAATGCAGAACAAAGCAGAACAATAAAATTAACAGACTCAGTGAAGTAACTCTGCAGGACCTAATTCCCTAAAATGTAAAGGAAGCTGTAAAGGTGCTTTCACACAATGGAAGTGCATCTTCTTCAGGGCAGAAAATAAATCCTATAAAGTCATTCAGGGAGAAAAATTCTTTAATTTAGGACAGTCTCACGGAGAAGAAAACCCACAAAATATACCAGCAGAATTTATTTTTTCTGAACTGAGACCTATGAAGTTTGTCAACAGGAAATGGCACTCCTCAGGAAATCTCCATCCCTGAACTCTGTTCCATCACAAACGAGTGTTAGCTCTACATGATCCTTAAAAGACCTACATGCTCTTCCAAACATCACTTCCTCAATTAACAATAAGCACACAAATTTAAAGGGAAGAACACAATTCACTTGTCTGGCAATTGCAACAGAGTTGATATCTCAGAGGCCTGAGCCAATATTCCCATAGTAACAATTTAGGAGTATTTAAAGTGTGCATACACTAAAAATCCAAGGAATGTGCTAATCTAAGCTGCAAAGCATAGTCATTTCTTGAAACAAGCAGACCAAAATGCGCATAACCTCCTCTCAGCATTCAGAAATAGTTTTGAGAGCACAACTAATTCTGAAATCTCTAGTAATCTGAAAGATATGTGAGAAATACAGAAAATTGCTGTTAGATAATTGCACAACCTTTCACCTGCACACAGATAACTTTCTTTTTTTCTGACATCTCAGATCAGAAGAGAAACTACTGCTCAAAACTTCCCATGGGTTTTCCACTGCTCCAATGAAAAGATACTTTAAAAAAAACCCACCCCACAATCAAGGAGCAGCTGCCCATTTTCAGCCCTCACAGAGCATCAATACCAAGGTCAATTTCGTATATCAAGGAAAATATTAAAGACGTGATAACGATCGTAAGCTGTGAATACCTGTGCTACTGTAAAACCTCTGATTCTAGGGTGATTTTTAACCTAGTCATCTGGTATTCAGATAAACCACCCTTAAATTAATATCAGTGGGCTATTTTCTGGCATGTCTGAGTACTACTGATCTCATAAATGTGACAGACTTGAGAGAATAAGGACAGTACCCAGCCAGCCAATTCACAGACTGGAGCAGCCAACATTTTATGCCAAGGAAAAGAGTGAAATGCCTGTAGTATCAAATTTTTAGAATTTGTCTTGACAGAAATTCCAGCCTGACAGTTTCTTTTTTTTATGCGGGGTGCTTCCGTTTTTTGTTTGTTTGTTTGTTTTCCTTTGTTTGGGTTTGTTTGGGGGTTGTTTTTTGGTTTGTTTGGTTTTTTTTAAAGGACTGTGACTCTACTCTTATTTCCATTTTAGTATCTCAGTTTCCCAGTTTTTCATCAGTTTTGAACTTTTATTTCTGAAAAAAAAAAGAATAAAAGGAAAAATCTTGTAAATCATGTGGAATATAAGAAAAAAATCACAGTACAACACTCCCAATGACCAGGAAACATGGCAATGTACTGCAAAGCAAAAAAGTAAAATAGTAAGCTTAAGTTAGAAGAGAAAATACAAGTTATTCCTTCTACCCTCTTTCCACAGAAACTTTATGTCTAACTTTACAAAAAGAACTCCTTTTTGATTGGCCAAAATTGTGGCTGCACTATATCACCTCCATCATCACAGTTCTTGTTTAGTGAAAAGATGGTGCTCTGAGATCTAAATATTTAACATTCATTTGGAGCTTTATTTTGTGAATATTCTTTCTTTCTTTATGGACTTGATCATAAATAAATATTGTAAATACATTTAAGATTATGCCATTTCTGGACAGTTAGGTCTTTTACACGTTGTATGGACTGATTACCTTGGCCTTGTAGTATCAGCTCTATACAGAGAAAATCTTTGTCCATCTGTTTTCCGACAGTACCACATTTTTTTTTTAATAATTGTTTCAAAATATTTTTTTTTCTGACAATGAAAGAATTTTCAGTGAATATCCCTGTGAACTTTTATTTGCACATGTAATTATCATAAATTTTGCACTCAGCTTCTTGTGAAATGAGCCTCCTCTTCCCCACTAGTTCAATAAGCAAATAAAAAGGGTTACATATTAAAACAGTGGTAACCTTTATGTGCAATATTATGTATGCTTAGTTTCTCTCAAGAGACAGAAAACTAAGATCCTTTATTCTTTGATTTCTCTACTGGCATTTAGAAATAACAATTCCCCATTCAGTCTTCTGCACTGAAAGCACAAGTCTTTAAATTAATCATTATAAAAAAAGAATTTAAATACTGCAAATAGTTAACCATTCATGAGGTGAACTCTGCATAATTTTTCTGTGCTATCAAATTATAATTTCAGAGTCCCATTCTCTTTGTCAAAATAGGAGTAAAGCATTGTCTGAAGTTTAGCAAAAAACAAGCACAAAATTAGAAATTTATCTGTGCCACCATTCACTTTTAAATTCAAAAATTCCTTTCACTTCACAGTCATGTTTGATAAAGCATTTGTATATAACTCCAGAAAATATTCTTAGTAGATGTAGACTGAAAAACGCATCCACAAGGCATCCTAGAGTCTCAATCCATTGACCATCTAAATAACAACACTGTTCAGGGAAACAACCCTTTTATTCAATGGAATCACATTTTAATCTTTCAGAAACAAGTATGCAAAATGGACACCATGGACTACCCCATCCTCAGATCTTTCACAGTATGAAACAGAAATGTTAAAATGCACATCCAAGCCCCACAGGGCTTGAAACTGTCCTCACTGCCACCATCACCACTAATATCAGCAAACAGAATTAAACAACTGACAAAATAAAGCCATGTTTCATTTTCTTCTTTTTAAAAACCATTTTTGGGGGGGATGTCAGAGATTTTTTAACTGATTTAAAGTTATATATGTATATAAGTTAGTGTTAAGAAGAAAATACCAAGACAACTCCAATGTCCGTACCTATCATGAATAAACATATGTTCATTTATCTCTCAGTTACAAAAATGAGTAAAGGTTGTAAATTGTTATTACAAGGTATTTCACTGAGTAGAAGGCTTTTTCCCTTAGCACTGAAGATTTTTTTTTTGTATACAAAAATCTGAAACACATTGTTTCAAATTTCTTTAAAAAATATTTAATTTTAAAATATTGTAAAGATTAAAGAAAACACTAGCACTCTTATATGTAGCATAAGTCACTTATCCTCATGTATCTAATATATGCTTATTTCCTACATTCAGCATTATTAGGGTCTTTAAAATCTTTTACCTGGTGTTTTCCTACAAGGTTTATTACAAAAGTATGTTTTTCCAACCACCGTAGATAAAATTTCTGCTTTAGAACTTCATCATACAGTAAAAAAGATGGATATGTTCCCAGTGTGGCCATTCACCATCTGCTTAAGCAAATACACTTAAAGATGCTTCTACAATTGTGATAAAATGACAGCAAATCTAAGAGCGCACAGAGCTGATATTCTAAAATGATGATTGTACAACTACCGTTTGCATCATTAGGGACCAATAAAAGTCTTTATGTTCCACTTGAAAGGAAAGGACCTTTATGAAAGAGAAGCTGGAATAGGAAAAAAACAAAGAAATGATCCATTCAGTAGTTGTCTTAAATTTAGGAGCACTAATGAAACAACTTATTGACCATAATTACTATTCACCAACAAAAATATCATTCTCACTTTCAGATTTTTTTACTGATATACAAGACCTGACATTTTACTAGACATCAGGAGTGGTTTTTTTCCTCATTTTCCAGGTGGGATTAATCATAAACACAAGCCCATATTCTTAACAACAGTTCAGTTAAGATTCTCTGTGAATTTAGATTGTTATTTTTTTAATTGTCAAAATGATGACTGGGAAATGTTAAACTCATAGCTTCCTCCTTACACTGTGAAATATCCTGACAAAGTCTATACAAGAAAAGAAAACTTGCAATTTTATTAATCAGTAACACTTTTTGTATTCTATACAACTAACATTATTAGACAGACATCAAATCTGTATTAAAACACTGCTAACAGCAAAGCTTCAATACACTGCATGTTTACCACAAGTCTTAGTAATAACCCCGTGGAGAATACAGCTAAGAACTCTACTGCTTTAAGGCAAACATCAGCAGTTTTCCTTGGCAAAAACACTTTTTCTTGTAGAGATTCAGCAGTCTTGGTCTCTAAATGGTGGAAAGAAAAAAAGTTTCCACCATCTGTTCCAGCCCTGAGGGAGACAAACTTTCCTGGCAGGATATAGTTCAAGATTTAATTGCAACAAAAGCCAATACAAGTAAATGCAGAAATATAAAACATCATTCTTAGCAAGTGAAAGTTTTGTATAATTTTGCTTTAGCTTATTTCTTTGAGCTACACCTTACCTTATTTTTGCTGTAATGTTTTCCTTTATTTCTGTTTGCTTTCAACAATTTAAAATTAAATCCACGTCATCATTCCAGATAAAGTTAAGTGATCTAACTAGATTTCATTGCCCAATTCATCAAATTTCATTTACTCTATGCTTGAGTATCAGGAACAGTACATTTGCTAAGGCCAGTGACAGTAGAAACATTTTTGAATATCAAATAACTTTTTTTAAAGCAATTTACTTTCTTCATGGAAATTAAATACTTCAAGTAATACGACTTTTTAAATTTTATATCCATAGCAAAGGTCTGTAATTTCAATGACAGAAAAAGACCAAAATTCAGAGTCAAAAAAAAAGAGAACTGAATTAGACTGAGGCAAAAATTAAATATTTTGAGTTCCTGAAATTAGTATTTTAAAATAAGTTTCAGCTGGAAGATTCTGTAGGCCATTCCATCAAAACTTCAATATGAGCCAAGTCTGTTTTATCTCAGGACAAAGTCTGTCCCTTAATTTGATAATATGCTCTCTTTTAATTATAGTTTATGTTAAAAGTAGTATTGTATGGCATCAACAATTCCATAACAAATAAACAAAATGCTGTCATTGGATCACTCCACTTATTATACATCTCTGCCAAGCTTCAAATTATTGTCTTTTGCTTGTGATGCTTTCTGTTAGAGTGGTATATCTTCCTTATTTTTTAAAAAAAAACTAAGGTAATATATTTAGTATATAAAAACTGCCAAGAAGTCCCAATAAATAGAATATATAGTACAATGTTCATCAAAATCATGCTACCTTACTTATTTTATTTATGTATCTATGACACAATTAGCAGACTATACTACCCAAGTCGTCTTCTGTTAGAAACTACTGGTAGATCATTATTTTCTGGTTACTTCTTGTACTTGTACCCATATCATAACTTTGAAAATTAAATAATAATAATAATAATAATCTGATAGTTGTCATCACAAGCATGGATGGAGGTTGAAGGAAGTAATCTTTATACCACAATGTATTCCAGCCACAAGATGAGACAAAACAAAGGGAAAAACTGGAAGTTACTTAGGTAGTAATCTACTAGGACATTAGAAATGTCCAGCTCTTACATTTCATTATGTATATTCTGAACTTTCTAGCGGATTCCAAGAAGCATGAAAAAACTACAATATTTACAGAAATTGATAGAGTTTTGGCAAAACAAGGTACTGCCAACTATGTAGATTAAGTTACTTTGAATCATATTCCATTTCTCAGGTTCCACTAAAGCACTAAATACTAGAAAGAAAAAACAAACCACCTTGAAAAGGCAACACTACTTTCCTGGGTTTTTTTGCTTACTGTGAATCCACAAATATTTCTACTATCCTATGTTAAGGGATAGTAGATAGTCAGAACCTCCAGTGTTTTGCTTTCTGTCCATTGCCACTGGTCCTCTCACTGAGCACCACTGAAAAGAGCTTGGCTCCATCCTCTTTGTACCCTCTCTTCAGGTATTTATATACACTGATGAGATCTCCCTGAGCCTTCTCTTCTCCAGGCTGAATTATCCCAGCCTTTCCTCATAGAATCATAGAATGGGTAGGGTTGGAAGGTACCTTAAAGATGATCTAGTTCCAACCCCTGTCATGGGCAGGGACACCCTCCACTAGACCAGGTTGCTCAAAACCTCATCCAGCCTGGCCTTGAACACCTCCAGGGATGGGGCATCCACCACTTCCCTGGGCAACCTGTTCCAGTGTCTCACCACCCTCACAGGGAAAAATTTCTTCCTAATATCTAATCTAAATCTACCCTCTTTCAGCTTGAAACCGTTAATCCTTGTCCTATCACTACATGTTTCCCCATCTCTCCTGTAGGCCCATTTATGTACTGGAAGGCTGCTATAAGATCTCCCTGGAGTCTTCTCTTCTGCATGCTGAATAAGCCCAACTCTCTCATCCAGTCCTCGTACAGGAGGTGCTCCAGTCCTCTGACCATCTTTGTGGCCCTCCTCTGGACTTGCTCCAACAAGTCCATGTCTTTCCTGTGCCAAGGACTCCAGAGCTGGATGCAGTACTCCAGGTGTGGTCTCAAGAACAGAGTATAGGGGGAGAAGACCTCCCTCGACCTGCTGGTGGCACATCTTTTGACACAGCCCAGGACATGGTCAGCTTTATGGGCTGGAAGCACACATTGCCTGAATCATGTTTAGCTTCTCATCAACCAACAGCCCCAAGACTTTATTTTTAGGATTGCTCTCAATTCATTCTCCACCCAGCCTGTATTTGTGCTTGGGATTGCTTCAACCTGTGTGAGTGACACCTTGTACGTGGCCTTGTTGAATTTCACGGGGTTTGCATGGGCCCATCTCTCAAGCTCCCTCTGGATGTCAACCTCCCTCCGGATGCCATCCAGAGNAGTCCCAATACCAACCCCTGCTCAACGCCACTTGTCACTGGTCTCCACTTGGACATTGAGCCGTTGACTGGAACCCTTTGAGTGAGATCATCCAGCCAGTTCCTTATCCTCCTAGTAGTCCTTCCATCAAATCCATGTCTCTCCAATTTAGAGACAAGAATGTCATGCAAAGCATTTGACGCTGTCCTGCATAAGTCTAGGTGATGTCAGTTGGTCTTCCCTTATCCACCAATGCTGTAACTCCGTCATAGAAGGCCACCACATTTGTCGGGCACAATTTGCCCTCAGTAAAATCATGTTGGTTGTCACACCAGTCATCTCCTTATTTTCAATGTGCATCTCATAGAAGAGGTGCTCCAGTTTCTTAATCATCTTTGTGACTGAAATCTTTCCAGTATACCAGTGTCTCTCTTGCACTGGGGAGCTCAGAACTGGACACAGTACTCCAGGTGTGGCCTCATCAGTGCCAAGTAGATGGGAAGGATCACTTCCCTTGATCTGCTGGAAATTCTCTGTCTGATACAGTCCAGGATACCATTAGCCCTCTTTATCACAAGGGCACTTTGTTGGCTCATCCCCTTTAACTTCTCATCATATCAGTCTTATGCTACAGGGTCCCTCTCCCAACATGGCCCTTTGTACGAACGGAATGATAAAAGATACCTCCACATTATCTACTTCTATAAATAACACTTAGAAACAAGTACTGTTGCACTGTTCAACCACATGCAAATTGAACTGCAAACTTGAACTTTATGCAGTATTTGTTATAGTAAAAGAAGGTAAATGAGGCACTTCATTCAAAACATAAAAAACACAATGTCTAAGAATAATTTAATTTAGAACAAGAATGAACAATATGTACACTTCTAATGAAAAAGATTTCAAGGTTCTTTCTTTTTCTAGTAAATATTGTCCAGGTGTACTGACTTGGAAGAATTATTGTACTATACTTGGCAAATACATAGGAGTTTTAAGCATTTGTGAAACTGCTCATGCAAACATAGTATCTCCATTTTAATTCAAAAAAAAAAAAATCACAAAAACTGTTTCATTTTCTCCACTTAAGTTATACTCAAATTCCTGCAGCTCATACAGTCTGTAAGTAAAGTATACTATTAACACAAATAGGCACTGAGTTGCCATCTTAGACTAAGGAAACAGACAATCTGGGTAATCATGTCTGCCTTTAAAATGTTGCTTGCCTGGTACAGTGGCTTGATAGATACTTTAGAATGCATCTTTCAGTATAAATGAAGCTTCTTTGAACTGATTTTACATCATTACTAGAAGCAGAAAGTTTTAAAATTCAAATTCTTCTACCAGTGAAAATCTGTGATGCCCACAGACCCATTTCTCTGTGTGGTAACAAACAGTAGTGATGCACTTACAAACAATTTTAAATTTCATTAATTGGTGTACAGAGATTAACTAGAGAACAATAATTCCTTATCACTATGTAAATGCACAATACATGATAGGTTAGAGTTTATTAACATATTTATTCCAATGTTGAAGGAATTAATATACTAAGATTGGGACTGCTCTAGCTACTGAAAATAATAGATAACTTTAGACAGTCAAAAAAAATTATGTATTTATGTGTTTGAGGCTTGTCACTGCCCCATCCGACATTTCAGAAGTATAAATTTAGTACAAAGGAAGGAAAAAGAGTAAAGATCTAGGCTTTACTTGCGAAGTGGCACAATATCACCAACCCCTATGAATGCAGGGTATGTTGAATGTTTATTTTTTAAATTAAGCATTTTATACGCATATTCTCATAAATATCTTGCACTTAACTTCACTCTGCGGATTAAGTAGCGGATCTTATGTATGTAGGCCTTGCATCTCAGTTAGTTTAGGCAATTTAAGACAATTGTGGGCAATTTAAGAGAGATGTTTGTGACAAATATTGCACAGACATTTAAAAAAAAAAAAAGTCTTCCAATTCTCATGAGCAATGCACCTCAAGAAAATGAATCATGTGGGGACAGCAGACTAGAGGAACTAGGTCATGGTTTCAAAGGGCAATAAAAAGAACCAGTTTTCCATTGGTTAGAGCATCACTTTCCAACAAAAAAGATTGAAAGAAGCAGAATATATACACTTTATTAACACAGTAGTAATGTTTACCACCCTGTGAATGTGCAATTACCAATGTTAATAGATAAAATTATCTACAAACCCTGCATGAAGACATGCTTAAGAAATTAATCTTAAATTGTAAGTGTTGCTCTAAAGTGAACATATGTAGATCATGGGCTGAATTCTTATTATAAGCAAAATAATTACTGTGCTCTATCAACCATGTTTTAAGATCAAGGAGATAAATTCTTGCTTCTTGGTTTTCTGACAGAGTTATGGAAGACTTTTCATATTTCTTTCCATAATACAGTTTATGTTTAATATATATCTGGAGTGATAGTTGAAGCTTGACAGTTTATCAGCAGCAAGCATAAGAGAGTATGCTATCTGCAGGAATTCAAGCTTTCAGTATAATAATGATAATATATAATTGAGTATAATAATGATGTCTCTGAGAACTTCAACAGAGAAGCCATCTGATAGCCAGAGAAAAAAAGCAAAGATGTCTTAGAAACAAGTTCTGTTGCAATGAAAACACTGCACCAGAATGTCATTCATATTACAATATCCTAAATTTCTTTTAAAAGATGACTGTCTAATGATCAACACTAAATAATGAGCGTGGGTACTTAAGATTTATATTTAAGATCAGATGAAATATTTCCTGAAGTTAAATAAGATGAGAGAGACTTATATGCTTGCTTTTGAAATATATGAACATCAACTTAGACAAAATAAATGCCAGTGTCTTTAAATTAATGTATCAATAGTTTAGGAACCAGTCTAAGACCACCCTCGCCTAGGTCACAAGTCACATACACAAAAAATACAAAACTAAAAAAACCAAAATCTTTGAACTAGTCATGTTGCAGTCACAGGAGAGGCTAGACTGGTGTCATAGATCTTTTTCTGTGGGCTACTGTTAGGATTTAGTTCACATCAACTCATTTTCCTCAGCCTTCTTTCGAAAGAAAAAGCCTACAGCCTTCCCCCTAGTATTCGCAAAGTCTGCTTGTGAAATCCTGTGTTGCTTTTACTATGAGATCTGCTGTGTACAAAACAAACACAAAAGCTTGTTTTGAATCTGTTCCTGCTGCCTTATTTGATAATTTTGGTTCTTTTATTGGAATACAAGACAGGCTACTCATATCTACCCTCAGTGTGCCCTGATGATTTTTTTATAAGCCTCCTCCACATCCCTTATAAGCCACTTAGTACTTTTGGTCGTTCTTGTTGATGCTTTCTGAACTTTTTTTAGTTTGTCCATATCCCTTTTGAATTTGTTCATAGTCAGCTCTAATCCTTTACTGCCCTACCAACTTAGTATTAACAGCAAACTTTCTTACTTAAGTTTCCACTTTTGGGAACAGACGGAAAAGCAAACATCATAGCAGTCCTCAGAAATCTAGCCATTTAAGTAATAGTAGTAAGAAAACTGAAGCTCACAGATAGCTTAACAGACAAAAAGATTCACCAAATGAAAAATGAGATAAAAATAGAGAAGAAAGTAAAATACCAATAATAATAAGGAAGCTACAGAAGTTACTTAGAAGTAAAAAAAATTATGCATGAAGTAAACTTTATTCCAGAAATATTATATAAATGTCATAAATGTACATAGGAGTATGTGTTACGTTCCTGAGGATTCCTAGTAAATAGTAGTTTGTTATAATGATTGAGTGTATCACAGTATATAGAAATAGATTCAATGTAAAATGTACAAGAAGCTCAGGGTGCAAAGAAAATATAATATTAAGTTTGCAATAGGGAAGTTTTTAGTCTCTTATTTAGATTTACTGGCCTGGATTTATGAAAATGAAGTAATTGAAGTTAAGAGAAAAACAAAAACGTAACTGAAGCTTATTTGATATCCAGTGTGGGGCACTCACCACCCCACCCAGTACACTGTCCCACACAAAAGTCCAAGTGAACTCCTTAGAAGCCAAAGAAGAATAATGCCTCCAGACTTCTAAATTCAGCACAAAGCCATTAATTTCACAGTGCCACTTCACAGAATAGAGATAGTGATGGAGGCACGAAGGAAAGCAGTTCTAGTCCATTTGAATCACCACCCTCTGGGTCTTGTTAAAGCTTTAGCAAGTGACAAGTGACACCCAAGAAGGCATTATACAACAGTACCAAGCTCAGTGGGAATCAGATGTTTGGATTTCTTTCATCGCACAAAGCATTAAGCTGCTCTAAAACACAAAGTGCGTGGCTTGAGAACAGCTAGGACACTGGAAGCAGAGAGCATGCAGAGGCCACCTAGCCAAAGAGCTATGTAGTCAGCAAGCCAGGAAAAGTGGCACCAAATGAAAATGGCTTCAACATATCAGACTTTCTAGTTCACACTGTCAGTATCAGATCTAGTGAATAATCTAAGCTTTGAACTTTGATTTTTGTCACTAGTATTTCCGGTTCATCATTTGTTTCCTCTTCCTCCCACCACTGAACTCACCATCCTGGAACTTAACCATCTCTTTTTTTCTCCTTGATATACCTGCTCCTTACCTTGGCTCCATTATTTCCTTTGCTTTGCTTTCCCTTTTCTCTTACCTTATCCTATATTCTGTTCAGGAATTAAAAACTAATAAAGCTACAAATATGATAACTACCCAAGTCTGAGTAAACTAGTAGCCAGGCAGCTGCTTGATTCCCTGTTCCTTTGTTCTCCTATCGGCTGAAAGAATAATTTGAAGGCATTCTTAGACAGAACATCCCTTAGATCACCAAGGATTTCCTAAAGGGTTCTCTTAAATTCTTAAGTATCTAAAAATATTTTTCAACAGTTAAGGCCTGAGAGCACCTCTGAAAGTGATCATGGAACTTGCATTCACTAACATCCAGTCACAGGACACTGGACTTCACTGCTGGGAAACAGAGGGCTCAACAGGTATAGAAAATACTTCTAATATAATTCCCTTTTCTATGGATCTAAAAGTAATTAGCTTCACTGCAGAATACATTTCGTCTCTATGCCAGAAGAAGTTGAAACAACTTATTGAGTAACTCAAAGGGTCACAGTCAACATCTAACCAAAACGTTAGGAAAAATCCTTCAGTGTCTGATGTGCAACATCATGACATGCCAATAAGCAATTGATGGGAAAATTACCGTAAGAGTGGAGGGAAAAGTAATTTCTAATTTAGGACAGCCATTATGTTGATCCATGTCAAAAAAGTAAAATTTGCATAACAGCCTCAATCACCAGGGAAAGACAAAGAGATACTTAAAACTTTCTACTTCAATTACTGGTTTATGCCTGTGTTCCACTCATATTTGATAAAAATCTATCATTTAATTTAGCATAGGGAAATAAACATAGCAAGTAATGGTAAAAAAGGAAGGAGTTCAATGAATCTGGTCACACCCATGTCACACACAAAAATGAGAAGAACAGTCCGTATATTCTATTAACTGTTCCAAGTTTACCTGTACTACCTGTCAGCCTACAATAGGATTAAAAAGAAAAAAAAAAAAAAA
>VZTO01009696.1:31933-48281 GCA_013400615.1 Syrrhaptes paradoxus
GGGCAATGGGGAAAAATATTATTGAGTATTGATCTATTTTAAAGCTCAGTGGGAATCAGATGTTTGGATTTCTTTCATCGCACAAAGCATTAAGCTGCTCTAAAACACAAAGTGCGTGGCTTGAGAACAGCTAGGACACTGGAAGCAGAGAGCATGCAGAGGCCACCTAGCCAAAGAGCTATGTAGTCAGCAAGCCAGGAAAAGTGGCACCAAATGAAAATGGCTTCAACATATCAGACTTTCTAGTTCACACTGTCAGTATCAGATCTAGTGAATAATCTAAGCTTTGAACTTTGATTTTTGTCACTAGTATTTCCGGTTCATCATTTGTTTCCTCTTCCTCCCACCACTGAACTCACCATCCTGGAACTTAACCATCTCTTTTTTTCTCCTTGATATACCTGCTCCTTACCTTGGCTCCATTATTTCCTTTGCTTTGCTTTCCCTTTTCTCTTACCTTATCCTATATTCTGTTCAGGAATTAAAAACTAATAAAGCTACAAATATGATAACTACCCAAGTCTGAGTAAACTAGTAGCCAGGCAGCTGCTTGATTCCCTGTTCCTTTGTTCTCCTATCGGCTGAAAGAATAATTTGAAGGCATTCTTAGACAGAACATCCCTTAGATCACCAAGGATTTCCTAAAGGGTTCTCTTAAATTCTTAAGTATCTAAAAATATTTTTCAACAGTTAAGGCCTGAGAGCACCTCTGAAAGTGATCATGGAACTTGCATTCACTAACATCCAGTCACAGGACACTGGACTTCACTGCTGGGAAACAGAGGGCTCAACAGGTATAGAAAATACTTCTAATATAATTCCCTTTTCTATGGATCTAAAAGTAATTAGCTTCACTGCAGAATACATTTCGTCTCTATGCCAGAAGAAGTTGAAACAACTTATTGAGTAACTCAAAGGGTCACAGTCAACATCTAACCAAAACGTTAGGAAAAATCCTTCAGTGTCTGATGTGCAACATCATGACATGCCAATAAGCAATTGATGGGAAAATTACCGTAAGAGTGGAGGGAAAAGTAATTTCTAATTTAGGACAGCCATTATGTTGATCCATGTCAAAAAAGTAAAATTTGCATAACAGCCTCAATCACCAGGGAAAGACAAAGAGATACTTAAAACTTTCTACTTCAATTACTGGTTTATGCCTGTGTTCCACTCATATTTGATAAAAATCTATCATTTAATTTAGCATAGGGAAATAAACATAGCAAGTAATGGTAAAAAAGGAAGGAGTTCAATGAATCTGGTCACACCCATGTCACACACAAAAATGAGAAGAACAGTCCGTATATTCTATTAACTGTTCCAAGTTTACCTGTACTACCTGTCAGCCTACAATAGGATTAAAAAGAAAAAAAAAAAAAAAAAAAAAGAAGAAAAATGTAGCTAACATATTTAGTGTTAAATGGTCTACACAAAAAGCAGGTAGGGGACAGGAATCTGAAGTTTTAGTTTAGAAAAACAGCATGTCAGGTGAGTATAGCTTTCTTCAAAATGTATTTATCAAATGTTTCAGACAAGGCTCTTTGTGAAGAATTTGATGCTTTTTTGCCTATGTTGTTTCAGCACAGCTTAGGTAAGACATACATTTTTCAGTGATGTTAAATGGAATCTCAACATGCAAACCAAAGAAGTCTTTCATTTAGCAAGTCAATCCTTTAACTTCACTCATCAGGTAAGTGTTAAAAGGGCAATTTTCAAACTGTTAAGCAGAACTCATTATGTTTGAGATCAGCTATAAATAATTTGGTTTCAAGATATATTATTTAAATAATCACAGCTACTTAGCTGCTATTGTAATGTTAATCAAGTATACAGAACATTTGCTTATAAAATTTTATTCTCCAGACACAGAATGCTAAAATGTTTTCTGGTAAACTCACTCCTTTAAATAAGGTGTATTTCTCAGTTTCTCTGATCTTGAGCTCAATACCCAGTCTATCTAAAAATTAAAATTTATCCATGAGGAAATATTTCCCAAGAAAAAAAAAATAAAATAAAATCAACCCAATAGGAGGATTTGAAACCCAAAAAACCCAAAAAATAACCTTGTTAGAGATAAATATAAAGCTTAAACCAGACAACATTTACAAAAAAAAAAACACCAAACAAACAAGAAACCCTCACACCAATAAGGTGACCAAGTAGACAGTTGTTTCATGTGAAATTCAACTTATTAGCAATAAACCAGAAAGCAAAAATCTTTAATTGAAATTGTCATATATATATATACACACAGAGTCACTGTCATCAGTGACTACCACATCAGGTAACAGCGCCTTGCAGGCATACTGCTGCCCCAGTTCAGATTCGCCTTTATTGAAGAATTCTGTGAAAGACTAAACAAAATGCACAGAATGTTTTTTTTTCTGAATGTAAGATCTTTTTTGAATTATTTTAATGTCAGAAGCAGGTCACTGAAGTGAGATAATTTGTGCTACAGGATGCTACCTAAACTAACAAGGAAGACATGTGACAGTGCCCTTCTGACACCACTGACAGTGATGGGGTTCCCCTTCTCTATCTAGGACTCTCACTGTTTAGGGTTTTTTTCCTATTAGGTTTTTAATATTTTTTTGTCCTGATAACAGGCAGGACTTCAGCCTTTCTGAAGGTAATCTACTGGTAACTAGCTCAGAAGGGTTTTGCAAAAGGAAGGAATTACATGAAAATAGTTTGAAATCTTCTGGCTCCTTTACCATATAGATACAGGGAATATTGGAGGACATATTCAGCAGTCATGAATGGCCACAATGCCTTAACATCACTGTGCTGTGCTATAGCAATGAGCTGAAGTTAACAAGGTAGAAATTGAGATTGGTAAGGCCCATATATACCAAATAAAATAAAGAAAAATAACTGTCCCCAGTCTCACTTAACACCACTGAAGTCAAAATAAGATGAGAAAGAAGAGAGAAAATCAAATATTTTACACTATTTGTTGGCATCTAGTTACAGTGCCCAAATTAGAAGATTTTAGTATCTTGATAATTAACAGTTTTCAGAAAGCAACTCAGAGCAAGTAATTTGAATATCCTGGTCCTTTTCTGAATAGTGTCACTAACTAAAGGAGAAACCTACAGATTTAAACCAAAATCTACATTAGATGTCTGAAGTTGAATGCTATTCAGATATTCCATTGTCCACTACAATAGATACGAAACTAAAGTGGTAAATTTAAAATGTAAAGATAAGCCAGTAAAACTTTAGGTAGCATTTGAACAATATTTCTAGCTAAAGTACTGTCTCATTTTCCCTATCAGTAAATAAATCTCACCACATTTCCCCCCCTCAGAAAAAGAAACCCTATAATTTCCCACAAACATGCTCTGAATTTATTTGTATTGTATATAGCACACTTAAGAACTGAAATTAGCCCCATAAATTTAAACATTTCAGGGTTCATTACTGTCACTTGTTCTGTCAGAGTACTACATCATCTAATATGAAGAACTGTTAACAAAGATAGGACAGTCTTTAAAAAGAACATGAAATCAACCCCTAGGTAGGCTCATTAAAAATGGCCTTATTTAAAAACATTTTCCCTTCCCAAAGGCTATCTGCCTGTTTTAATCAGTAAAGATGCTTAACCAAGGTCTTTATTGGTACTGTTCCAGAGACCTGCAAGGTGAGCTCAAATTACATAAAAAAGTGTAAGCTGTAATTGTTGACATATTCACTATATGATGCTTAACATAAAGTATATCTCTCAGCATTCAGGCTGGCATCTCTTAGCATTCAGAAGGTTAAAAAGTAGCTAAACATGCATGCTTTGATAAATATGCAAGTAAACTGCCCAAATTTAAAGCAAGGAAGACCCATTTAGCCATATACAAGCTGCTGGTCTTCAACACCAAATACAAGCACAGGTCTTGTAGCCTTAAAAACCCTCTGAAAATCCTAAATTCTCTTTTTCTTGTTACAGAGATTAATATCCATTGGGCTTTGGGACTGTAAGTGCATTCAGATGAATGAGGTCAACAGCCATATTTGTAAGACATGCTGCTGTAGATTAATTTCCAAGAGACAACCACTTTATTCAGGTTAAAAAGGGGTGATTGCCCAGAGCTCTACTTACATATAAAAAGAAAAAAAAATTCATAAGGTATCTCTGGAGGGAAATACTTACTGTATTAACTATTTGAGTCATTTATTCACTGTACACTTGGTGCAGCCTCTACAGAGCTGTAATTGAACTGCTTGAAAACACATACCTAATGGCAATATTCCAGATATTGTTCAGTTGCACTTACCTTTGAAGAAGCAATCTTCATTGTGTACAATGGTGATCTTTTGCTTTTTCAGACAGGCAGCCCTGTGTACTTCGCAGTGGTTTTCATAGTATTCTCCGTCAGAACCACACACAGGCTTGTAATGCGGCTTGCAGCGCTCCATGCATACACACTCCGCTTGGCCAGTCTCTCCATTCACAACGCAGTGTCTACCCAGACCACAGTACTTGTTTTCACATGATCCAAAATGGCCATCTTGACCCATAAGCCCTAAAAAAAAAAACCCCAAAAATAGCATTACATATTTTTAGTTGCATGAAAGATACAAAAAGGATTGTAGTATGTATTATGAAGTGAGAATATGTCCTTTGGTACATCCTTGACTAGTGCTTAACATAGGTCAGCCTGAAAGGAAAAAAAATTAATCTCATTATCATTACTAGGTATAACTTTAGTCACTGTCATGTGTTAGATAAGCTGTAATTAAGAGCAACATCTAGAAACAAGAAGATATTTACTCTTAATTTTTAAAAAAATCATAGTTTATCATATTTGATACTTGGCTGTGCCATAAAAAAATAGAATGAACAAACAAATGGTAATGTGTAATTTGGTAGTATTAGATTAATTTTCTTTAGTGACGACCCAGCATGTCAACACTATAGTTTGATGTCCGTTGTTTATAACCACTGAGAATTTATGTTTTTCACGTCACTGTGAGTGGCAAATTCTTAACGCTTTTTCTTCTTCTGTTAGACCTAAGGCAACGGTGCTTTGAGTTTTTGCTTTCTCATACAGCACAAATTGTCTTCAGACAAATGCACAGAAAGTATGCAACCATGAAATTTATCTCTAATGTGACAGATGCTTTGCTGCATTATTTTATAACAATCTGAGCACAAAGTTGAGAGGACTGACTATTCACCTCAGTTGTTGTATATCTGATATAACTACTCTACAGTGATTTTTATACACATGGATGAAACCGTATAGACCAGGCTGATTTAACTGCTCATGCACAAAACTGACTTGAAATGGGCAAACCTGATTCAACATTAAAAATTTCCCAGAAGTTTTTGAAAATACTACTCCTTGTGCCAACATATCACCATTATATACAAGTAACAGCCATTAACTGACAAAAATTAATGTAAATATAATGTCCTTCTACTGTTTCTAACCTCAGATAAAGTCTTGCTATGTCTGAGAGTACTTTACAGCAACAGGTCATGTACACACATCACAGAATTACAGGACTTCTTTGAAGTGATAGAACTGTTGCAGTTTGAGGCCAAAGTCCATAGATCGTTATTATTTCTGCTTTCTGAATTGGAAGATAAAGATCTCAAACTGACAACTGCTCTGAATTATTGAGAGGTGTGCAGTGACTCAATAATAAACAGTGCTGTATGTTGCTGGGAAAGTAGAAACTGATTTAAGACTTCACTTGGGACTTAATTTTAGTACTATAATTGAATCTGATGCCTGAATGCAAAGCAGTTACTTTCAGATGAGGGAGAATGATTTGCATAATATATATTGATATTTATAATATTGGTGTATGTCAGCATATACCAATCATGTACATTGGTAAACAAGCAAGCTTTTTGCTCTAGTGAAAAACTGCATTATTTTGTTGTGCAATGTTTTTTAAGTGTCTCCATTTCACACCATTAACTATTCCAAAACAATACATATATTTGCATACATCACAGCATACACAACTCCTTCTGTTGATGTTGATAGTAAAATATCCATTAGCCTCAATAGAGGCAGGATTCTTTCTTCAGACACAGTCTTTGCCTTAAGATCAGATATTTTTAATGCCTTCAGCATGTTTAACAAGCACTTTTCTGTGCAATTTTTAATTTAAGAACTTGCAGATCTTGGTGAAAAGGAGCAACTACACGGCGTTCCAAGTGGTTTATAGTACATATTTAAGAAAAAACAGTTTAAATGTTTATTCTTAAACAGTCCACCAACTAGTGGTTACCAGATCACTCAAAGCAAAGACATAAATGAAATCAGTGCAATTTCAAGTGAGGTGACAAAATGTTCACAAACAAAAAATTTATATAAATTTGAAATAAAAGTACACCCAATTCTGAAAATGTAAACAAACCAAAAAATATTAAGTAGCTACAGTGAGAGGACAACAAAAGGGTTCAGACATAAGTAATGTATTTTTTTAAATAATCCAGTGACACAGACATCTAGGAATTTTAAGACTACCAACAGAAAACAAGGCTGTATTCAATGGCATGGATTTTATATTCGTCTGTTAAGTCAAAATAATAACCTCATTGTGGAGGATCAAATCAAATTAGGTGGTTCAGGGCTCATGCAGTCATCTTGTGCTTTTTTCTTTCACCTGAGTAAGTGCTAAAGCCTTAAGGTCTGCAACTGAATAATGAAACAACCGCAAAGCACTATTTGTAAGTACTAGTGAGAAAAGTTTTATGTTTCCTCTCTGTACTTCTGGGGGATTATTAATGAAATATTGGAACAACCAGACTTCTGATTCACAGAGGAATAAACCAGGGAAGCAGAAGATGCTAGATGTTTCAAATAGCCTTAGGAAGGGCTGCTTAATAGCTACAGGTGAAAAGCACAAGCATTTTGCTGTCAGAGCTCAAAAAAATGCAAAACATTTGACCAAATAAGATGATACAACAATGTCAGTAACCTTTATTTCTTTTACACAAATGCATCATCTTCAAGTCCTAGCTCATTTTCAAATAAGTATTTAGAAATACAGAGATAAAAGGAACTTCTGTAATCATAACAAGGTTTAGTTGATAAAGGCAAGCAAAGCAGAGCTTTATTATTGGTCTGGTCTACTGTGTTTAGTTAGAGAGACCCAAGTGTTTGTTCTGACTGGTAGAGGTATTACAGGATATTCAGGTATCCATGCTTTTCATCAAGCTGCAGCTGTGTTCCTGTCTGTACCATGGTAGGAGGAATGAAAACTCAGTGTACAAACCAGCCCTCAAACAAAACCAACTTCTGCTGCTTTTCACTGTTGCAGCCCAACTTGCAACAATCTCTGTATTTGGTGAATCCTTCTTTTTAATTTACATTTCCAAAAAAGGTAATTCCTATCAGAAGCAACAATTTCAACTTGGAATGGAACCGCTTCTTATTGAGGTACAAAGCTACAGGAATCATGCTATTATCAAACAAGAAACAATCTTTTAAACCCACATGGGTTGTGACTTGTAGCCCATTCGTGAAACACCTGACTATTCCAAGGACTCTCAGGAAATCACCACTATTGATTTGTCTACCTGGAATTATTATTAATGCAAGCATACTTTTGATAGCGTGACAGTGAAAGTTTTGAGATATTTTTTCTGATTTTAATGCCAGTGTAGGTAAGTTTCCTGGGACAAAATTGCTTAGGATGCAGTAGCGATTCAGAAGACCACTATTACCACCTTTCCCCCACGTTATAAAACACAAAAAAATCCACCACATTCCAGAGGTCCTGTCTCTCCAGAAAAATGTATGAAATACAAATTCCTAGTAGTGTGTCCAAAAGCTTGGTTAAGCTGGTTAGAGTTTCAAATGCAGATAACTTAGTAATCAGTTGCAAAAACTGTATATTGTGTTATATTTTTCCGAAGAGACAGGATCTCTGGAATGTGATCATCTGCGGCAGGGTGGTGGTGTTTAAAGCTTTAGAGAAATCTCATTTGTGGTCATGTTCATGGATTTGTATGAAAAGTAATTTTAATGTGTGTCTACTATCAGAGACACATAAGTATTTATTTACAAATTCCTGAAGTGACAAAAATATAGATTCATGTTCCATGTTTATTCATTTTTCTTTTTCTGTGACTGACTTGCTCTTAACAATTACAGAACATCTTCAGTTTTAAGTCTTTCATGTCACTAACTACAACATGAAGCTTATAAAAGGATAAGGAAATATACACTCAGAGCTCAAAAAAAATCACCTTTGAAACCCTAACATTTAAAGACTTAGACTTGAAAATAATCCAATCTCACATTCTTTCCAAACTCAGAGGTATCTCTTGTCTTTCCACTTAAAAGTAATTTCTCATCTCTTCACATTAAATATTTGTTTGTTTGTTTGATTTTCCCCTCAATTTGTCTAGAATCTTAATTTAACAGGAAGAAAAAAAAATCAATTAACTGTCCAATACATTCTGAAGTTCTCTGTCTACATGCAGTAGAGGGGGCAGAAAAAGGATGCAAGAGAAGGAGTGAACTATGGCAAGAAAATATAGCTGAGACAAATTACTTAAAAAGTATCATAGAATCACAGAATGGTCTGGGTTGGAAAGGACCTTAAAGATCATCAAGTTCCAACCCCCTGCCGTGGGCAGGGACACCCTCCACTAGACCAGGTTGCTCAAAGCCTCATCCAGCCTGGCCTTGAACACCTCCAGGGATGGGGCATTCACAGCTTCCCTGGGCAACCTGTTTCAGTGCCTCACCACCCTCACAGTGAAAAATTTCTTCCTAAGGTCTAGTCTANATGTTGTTGAAAAACTCAAGGTACAATAGTCAAGTCCAAAATTAATTCATTTTAACAGACACAAAGAACCACTTGTTTATCTAATTAAATTTGGTAGAGGAGAAAGAAGTAAGCTTTGTCACATCACAGGTTTGAAGAAAATATCTCGTGGAAGACATGTTAAAATTACGGTTCTTCACCACAAGGAAAACTGTTACAATAGCAGTTCAAACACAGTCATGGAATTTGAATACAATAACTATGAACAAAATAGAGAAACACCACCTGGAATAGATTCCCATTAATAAAGGTGAAAGAGTATTCACAAAAGGCTGATCGCATGAAGAATACTTCTGAGGAGGAGTTCAACAGCACATGGAATTATAGATTAAAACGTCCAAGGGACTCTACTGCCTTGTGTTGTTAAAATATAACCTTGTAATGGTAAGGTAGTGAGACAGGAGCTGAAAGAACTCTGAAAGATGACCAATACATATACACAAGAATGTGCTACATCACCACAACAAAATGCCTGTACATATTCAGTAACAAAAATTAAAAAAAAAATCAACGGATAAAATGTGAGGGACAGTTTTAAATCACAAAGTAGGATTAAAAATATGGAGTTCAAGATAATAATGGCACAGATATAAAACAATGCAAGGTTTACTTAAATCAATATTTTCTGATTATTTAGAAGTGTAAAATAGTTGTACATCAAGACCTCCTAAAAAATTCAGAGGCAGAAATATACTTCTGTTAGAATATTGTTCTTCCTCCCAGGAAACCTTCTCTGAAGAAGACAGCACAAGAGTGAGCTATTCCTGAGCAGCCACCATCACCCTCAGCCAACTCTCCCAGTTTTATGGTTCAACATGGCATTCATATGTCATGGAATATCCCTCTGGCCAGCGGTCCCAGTTGTGTCCCCTCACAGCTTTTGTGCACCCCCAGCCTTCTCGCTGTCAGGGACTATACAAGAAGCTGAAAAGTCCCTGACTTAATGTAAGCAGTGCTCAGCAACAAAAAAACCATGAGTGTGTTATCAGCATTGTTCTCAACCTAAATCCAAAATACAGTACTTTACCAGCTACTAGGAAGAAAATTAACTCTATCCCAGACAAAACCAGGACACTGTGCCATGGTTTTCTGCCAGCATCAACCAAGTAAGCTGGGGTAATTTATAAAACAGTTTCCTTCGCCTGTGTCTGCAATAAGTTTCTTACTGGGTCTTGTACTGTACTCATCTCTGTTCTTCACTGCCCACACCCAAACTCACACACAAAATCAGTCCCCCTCTGTAGGGGGATTTGAAGTACGATAAGGACTTGCACTTGCTTAGAATATGATTGAGGTCTGGTGTGCTCAACATTTATCAGTAAGGACTAACAGAAATAGACACTGACATAACTGCACATGCTGAATACACAGAGGAATGTTTGTTTTGGGTATTCAAATAAAATTACTTTCTCTCCTGTAAAAGTAAATTAGGAACAAACAGGAAAAAGTGACACACTTCTAAAGGAATAAATATGCAAAACTACAATGGCTAAAAGAAGAAAAACCCCGTAATAACAAGACGATTTGCAAGTCTTGCATGCCCTTCATTAACCTGAAACTTTAAAACCTCCCAAAAGCATGTATCTGTTCATCAGAAACACTGAGCAACTTTGCTCAAGTTAATCTGTTTCTCTTACCACCACTCCGCAGCTATCTAGAGCAAACTTGATGGAACGTTGCTTCCTCAGAAAAGAAAAAAAAAACAAATCACACCTCCTCTGCTTGAATCAAACCAAAGACAGGGACCAAAACACCACATAAGAGAAGAAATGAAAACACAACCACAACTTTTTTTAGTTGCTTTTTTGACAAAAGCAACTTTGCTCACATTCCAGAGCCTTCACCTGCTACTCCGTCCATTAAGCTGACCGCCAGGGGCTGTGTCCTACTCCGGTGCCCCAGCAGCTGCCTGGGCCCCTCCTCCTATGAGTAAGACAACTTTCTGTGGATTCCCACCTCTATAAACTCCCTTGCTCATGCACAGGCCTAGTAAGACTTTGCTTTGATATCAGAGCAAAACAAATTACTACAACAACCCTGCTGCACAGCCTTTGCTCCAGAGCAGCACCCTGCTCAGATTTCTGCCTGAACCAAAACCAATTTTGCCACCGAAATGCAGTGGGGCGATGCTCCAGCCCTGTGTCCAGCACCCAGACAGCAGGGTCCTGTGTGGAACCTCATGGCCTAGGGGGCTGCGAGTTGCCTCAAGTGAAGTTCCTGTGCTGGCTAGGGCTGTTTGCGTGCTCAGAGAAACCAAGCAAGCATCGCCAAAGCCTCACTGCTGGGAAGTCATCTTCTGGCACTATCATAAGCCTTGTAAAAATCAATTTCGTTGATTATCCTCCTTACATGTGACCACTGACCACTAAATTGATAAAACTATCTGTGGTCTCAGGCCATGCTACTTACCTTATACAGGAGAAGGGAAAATGTATACAGGTCTGAAACAAACAGCTGAACATATTTGGAAAAAGAGGACTACATGTAAATGCAGACTGATGCCCTTTGAGCAGTTTCAAGCCAGCAATTCATTATTTTCCATTAAATCCTTAGTTGTACCTACCATTTACTGTGTTTTTCTTTCCCACATATTATCTTTGTCTTTTGAAAAATGTTTATTATTCATTTAACATCAAACCAGCAGCAAGCAGTGTGTGCTCTAGAACAAAGTGGGAAATGACACATTTGTCTCATGACAGATACATGGACCTCTATTCAAATGGCTGATTGCTTTTCAATTGCAGTGCCGCAGGCAATCTTCTATCCTGCCAAATGCGTTACCCAGTGTCACCAAGAGCAAGAAATGCACATCACAGTGACAGCAGTTTTGAAAAGGTCATAGTTTGAACAACCTTTCACACATTTTAATGCTTATTTGAAATAGAGCTTGCCGAAAATCACAATGGGCTAGCTTAGTTCTCAGTCAGACAAAACAACCCGAGTATTGCCCATTTGTTATTTAAAAATCAAAATGACTAGTTCTAGCAACAATTATAAAAATAAGCAAAAACCTCAGTTAAATTATTGATTGGAATTTCCCCTTTACTTACTTGAAAATTAGAAAGGCTGTTAGGATTTGGTCTCAAGAACCAAGGTAGTACCTACTGTATCACACAATAATATTAAGTGTTCCTCTGTGATAACTTTTCACGTGAAGAACAGGTTTGTCAATTTTGAGCTAATAGTATAATAAAAGACTACTGTTTGCTCCGTAGGTATGTGTAGCTTTCCCTGGGAATAAATATGCTCCTGTATGAAACAACATTATAAACAGAAAATTTGACTTAGACCCTGATCAAGTAGCTGGCACTAAAAAGGTAATTCAATTATCCATGGTACAAACTAGCATACCATAATCCAAATATCATACAATTCATGTGCTAGATGTTTGAAATAACACTGTTTTGTTGGGTTTTTTTACTTCAAAGCCCTCCCTGGATAAAAGAACTGTGATGGCTTTTTGCTGCCTTCCAGAGGGAACTCTATTAGAGAAAGTATTGTAGACATTGAGCAACATTTAAAACACACGGTTAAATCACAGCATCATTAATGTTCAAGGAAAGCTAAAAAAGAAATGTCAAACATTTTCAGTTTTTCTAATTGGAAACATTTGCTCTTAGTAAATTTTACATTGTCAATTTTTTCCAGTTTTTATAAGGAACTGCGGCCAATTGACCCTGGATGGCAGGGAAGCACCCAACCAGTCATGTGCTCACCATGCCAGGAGTTCAAAAGGAATTCAATAAGGAATTAATTCACTTGTAACCATTGCCAGGCAGATGCCCAGCCACCTCCTGGAAACCAGCACACATAACAGGACCATGCTTTAGCCACCAGCTTCCCCCCTTCCTCCTCCTCTTTTCCACCAGCTGTTACTGCTGAGCACATCCTATGGTGTGGGATATCCCTTTGGTCAGTTCAGCTCAGCTGTCCCAGCTGTGTCGCCTTTCAACTTCTGGCTTTAGGGGGCACAGTGGGAAAAGGAAAAGATATTGATGCTGTGCAAACACTGTTCAACAATAGCTAAAACGCAGTGCTGTGTTGGTCACCAATCTGTAAGATGGCTGCTATGAAGAACATTAACTTCATCCCAGACAGATCCAGTACAGGAAAGCAGAGTGGGAGCTTTGTAGGCATTAGTAAGTCCAGCAAGGGGCAGGGCGGGCAGAAGGAAGTTAATCTAAACTGTTAATCAGTGGATTTTTTTTTAGGAAAAAGTAAACTTAGAAGAATATGTTAATAATTTTTATATACAGAATTTCAAATTCTATTTCTTTGACAAAAGTAGTAAGAGGCTAAAATTTTACATGTCCTTTACCTGTGTGGAACATAAACACAAGAAATTTAACAGCGTAAGAGTTATTAAGGTGGACTGTGATCTTTACAAGCCCTTCAGAAAGAACAACAGCAAAACACTTCATACTTTTATTGTATGTATGAGTATAGCTCTCAAAGACACTTAACTCAGCCAGCAGACTTTGACAGTGATGACCTACGTGTGGATTTCTGAAAGAAGAAAAAAAAAAAAAACAAAACACCAAACAAAAAACCCCAACAAACCCTACAAAATGTAAATGTCATTCCAAAAGGTATGCAATATCTGAAAATGATGTTTTAGATACAGCAAAGAGGAATCTTAAAAATAATGTCCTTACAAAGAATAGACATCTACATGGTGAAGCTATATCATTTGCCTCTGGACCTTTTTAAAAGAAAATTATAATCTCAAACAGGCTTGAACTTTCATGACTTAATTCTGCTATTTTAAGTTGGCTATAAAGGGATGCATAAAAAACCGTGCTGTATATACATCTCTTTTGCAGAGCAGGATTGATTCTATCGGCTCCATATATTCAGCAAAGTTGTGGGTTTTTTTCTGAAGAAGTTAGAGTTATCCCAAAATATCTATAGTTATCAAAAACAACCCTAAAAGCTACACTGTACTAAACCAAAAAGTCAAAATGCTTTTCCAGATCTCTGTTAGGAGAAAATATTGCACCGTGAAAAGAAAAAATATATGGAAAGATGAAGTATCAAAAGTCTTCATCTTGACGTATGATATTTTTCTTTTTTGAAAAATTTATAAAACAATAGGCCACATAAACAGTCTATTAAAATTATTTCTACATCTATATATGTCTTTATACTTATTAAAAATTACCTGTTAAACCAGAGAAGACCATTCAGATAAATATAAAAGTACTGTCTTTTACAGAATATAATGCACTAGAGAGAGGATTTGGTCAAGGAATGTGACTGCTGAAAAATTTTTCCACTTCTGTGTTTAAGTTTGAGATATTTTCTGTGAAATATAATTCCTAAAAAAAATTTTAAAATAGTTTTCCTGCCAAACCATAGTAAGACAGTTTCAATTTTATAGATCTGATACTGTTTGTACAAATAGTTCACTGGAGAATTGATATTTTTTACTCTTTTTATAAGAATTCTTATAAGTTCTTCTAATAAATATGTAAGAGCAAACTAAAGCAAAAATACAAACAGTCCTACTTCCTACTTTGTGGAAAATCAATCTTGTAAGAAAGTGCATCTATATCTTTATGAATGAGAAACCATGAAATCAGAATATTCAAAATAATTGAACAAAGTGTTAAGTGCACCATCTGAACTTGTGCTGGTACCATGTGATTCCTGCAGCTAATACAGAAATCATACCAAATGCTAATGACTAGACTTGGCAGACTTTCAAGATCTGGGATTTGCTTAATTTCAGGACTAAAAAAGACAAGTCCTTCTGTGTGGGCTTTGTGCCTCTATCAATTTCTGTTTACTGAAATCAAGGAAGTATCATTTCACAGTACAGACATTAACGAGTGACCCTTCCTAGCTTATTGGATCTACACTGATATGAAAGCAGAGTGACCTGTGTTTTTTTTTAATTCATACGTGTAAACAGCAGATTTTTAAAAACATTACTGAGCACAAGATAAGTTCATACTGAACAAATATATAAATATGCAAACAAAAAACAACTGACAAAAATTGTTTAGAAGAGTGATTCTTCTAACCCTATTCTTATTTTTTAATATTGTATTCTAATAAAAAGAAAAAATCTATCTTGACAGTTTCTCAGATACTATTTAGTGCTTTTGATTGTAAAATAATGTGCAATATCATTATGATACCTAAAAACCCCTTTTAAGACAAAACACCCCACACGAAACAGCAGATAAACAACATATTACGTTTTTTCCAATTTTTGGTTTACTTCCTAGAATGTAGGGCACATATTCCTATTTCTCACTTCTTAATTCAGTCTCAAGGTCATTCTGGCTATCTTAAGGTTATTTTATTTATTCCAGTTTGTTGGAGGGAGGAAGAACTTTCACTGCAGTTCAGGCTTGGGGGATAGCCATCAGCTTAAAAATAACCAGTGTAATGCTTTAAAAATCAATTTGTCATGACTGAACTTGAGTTTGATAGAAGGTACAAAGACAGGAGAAAAAGTGAAACATCTTAAGAATATGATTTTGATACCCAAGTTCACATCTAAGGAAATACACAAAGCCCAGCTAAAGAAATGGTAAAACACCTGGTTCCTTTTGTTTATTTGGTTCAGCCAAAGTATATAGAAAAAAGTCATGTCTGTGTTATGATCTCAAATGTATTGATAATCTACACATCCACTGTGACTTACTTTCAGTACTAAGTTATTGTGAAATGTTTTATGGTGGTAAAATATCCTTCTGTTCATAGGACATACCATCATGTTGCTAATAACTTATGCTAGAAAAAAAAAAGGAAAAAATTAAGACCAAACCAACAGCCACTCATATTTTAACCTGCTGTAATTTGAAACATTTATCTATTCAGCTTCAGGTTCCTCTAAGAAAATGAGGGAACTAAATAAGGCAACTCTCTTGCAAAACAAACTAAAACACAAAAGTCTTGTATTGAAGTACAGTATTTATCCTCTTTCGTACCAAAAAACAAAATTCAGTTTTGCAGTGTGTGTTGCTTTATTGCTTCTCCATAAGAGTTTATTTCACACGGTTATGTTTCTTACCTGTCTTAACTTTCCTAATATTTTCCAAGAGAACCAATTTTGCATTAATTCAGCCAGGTGTAAATTCTGGGCCTTCAATAGCATAAGTTTCTAGTCTAGGTAGAAAAAAAGTTATCATAGGAGACTTGGAGTAGCATTAGAAATTGGTTCCTGAGATTATGAAATTTTGTGAGCAAGATGAATTACCTGAAGCACAGCAGTTGTTGAAAAAAAAATTACAGATTTCTGCTTAGTCAGTCAAGACTTACTTAACATTAAAAGCTTTGGCAAGCAGTTTTGTTATTCAGTATAATGGGGGAGGTGCCTGAGGACTGGAGGAAAGCGAATGTCACACCAGTCTTCAGAAAGGGCAAGAAGGAGGACCCAGGTAATTATAGACAAGTCAGCCTCACCTCCATCCCTGGAAAGGTGATGGAACAACTTATTCTCGATGCTCTCTCTAGGCATATCAGGGATAAGAAGGTCATTAGAGGCAGTCAACATGGCTTCACCAAGGGGAAGTCATGCTTGACCAACCTGATAGCCTTTTAT
>VZTO01009696.1:50739-73096 GCA_013400615.1 Syrrhaptes paradoxus
GGTTTAGGCACCTCCCACATAACAAATAAGCATAAATACAGTTTTCTGATAGAGAGAACTTCAACTGCAGATTTTCAACTCTCATCACATGTTTTCATAGAATCACAGGATAATAGAATGGTTTGGGTTGGAAGGGACCTTCAAGATCATCTGTTTCCAACCCCCCTCCCATGGGCAGGGACACCCTCCACTAGACCAGGTTGCTCAAAGCCTCATCCAGCCTGGCCTTGAACATCTCCAGGGATGGGGTATCCACAGCTTCTCTGGGCAACCTGTTCCAGTGCCTCACTACCCTCACAGTAAAAACTTTCTTCCTAATATCTAATATAAATAAAGTAATCTCAGTTGCTTTATTTACTATTCACAACAATTCAAGGTCACAGATGAGTTTAGCATTTTGATGCTAAGAATACTGAGGGAATAGTGATCATATTGAGTGAAGTTGACTGGAAAACACTGCATTTGCTAGAATTGGTTAATATTTTTCAGTTACATAGATTTTTATTAGAAAATATAAATTGTTTGAAAAAAATTCTCTATGGGAAGACTTGAAATTCACTTGAAAAAAATTGACCAGGTAAAGTGCTTGAGACTGTAATAGACAGTAATCTAATTTTTGCTGAGGGCACAGGATACTAAAGCAGTTCATATTTAAAATACTTGAAGGCAATAGGACTTATGAAGGGTAAAAAGCCCTTCGGCCCTGAACAAATTACAATAAACTCCGAGAAGTCTTAATTCACTGTCACCATGGAAGTTTGATTTATTTCTGAAACAAAAGAGGACCAGCAACTTCAGTCAAAAATTTGTCCAAGCTTGAGTATAATTTAAATTTTCCCCATATTGGGAAAGTTTTCTCCATGTAACTCTGAAATTACACAGTCAGTTTCTATACTGAAAAGCAATTTCCGTTCCCTTCCCAGCTTGCTTTCCATTAATACTATTTGTACTAATGGTACTCAGCAGTATAAAGCTTCTTCATAGAGGGTATACTTAGAGTTAAGCTTTAACTATATAAAAATCTAGCAACAGATGACACAGTACAGGAGTCTTACAATCTGTTCAGAGCCTTCATATCTTCCATCCTCTTGCAGTGAAATGCATATTCTTTCTAGTGTCATTTCAGAAAAGGAAAATGATGAATACCACTCATTCTGCACTAATACATGTGCACATCTCTCTTCTCTGCTGTGATTTGCAATACTTCAGAGCAGAATTTTATCTCATTACTCCTGAAGTACAGAACCTAGAACTTCTTTCTTTTCATTTCTTTTCCATTTCTACTACTCTGCCTTTAAATAAACACATCTTCTGAATGCCTCTTGCTACTCTATGTTAAACTTTTATAAAAGTGCAAAAAAATCCTTACGCATCCCAAGATAATTTTCATATTCATTTGTTGAATTCTAGTAAGGTAAGAGGAAGGAATCTTAATAATTCAGCCTTCTACAGAATACTGTACCACTGTAGCTGTTATCACACATCAATGTTCCCATAAAAAACATATTAACACCACAGAATAATGTTAATGCTTCATAAACAATGTAGTGTTAATGAAGTGGGTGACTTCCTATAAAATTTAAGCCAAGCTTCATTTAACATAAATCAGTCAGAAAGCAGATTGAAGCCATGTTAATACAAACTTAGTTCTCTCAACACTAGGCACTCACTTGGTCATTATGGTAAAACAAAGCCATTCACACCACTTTGTGTGTCAACAGCAAACTGTCCCCTGTAGGTCCCCCATTCCTCTGAGGAAGATGTGGAAGCCAAAGAGAGAAGACCCCCCAGTTGGCCAATGACTAATTTGAATAAGGTGTTCAAAACCCATGATTCAGCCCTGAGATATATGGACAAAAATTAATATGAAGGTCCACATGTCTGCTTGCATATGTATGAAGAATCAATGTTTCAGACACTTTTCTGTTTAAATCCTGAGTACTATCTACACCACATCCAAGGTGTACTCTGTGGAAGGCACTTAGTCCTCCCTTTGCAGAAAAATGAAGTTCATGATCCAGTTTGGCTTTCCCATACTTTTTATGAACTTACAATGGTTCCTTATTCAGAAAATGTCAATAATTTGGCAATATCCAGTAAGAATTAAAGGATATAAATCCCTCTGTGAGCCATCAGCCTAATGAAACATGGCTTTTCTAAAATTTTTTCTTCTCTCTCTCAGCTCTGCCTTTTTTATTTACTTCCCTTTGCCCCAAAATTTTCTCCTCTTTCACAGTAAGTCCATGTTCTCCTATAACATGCTACCAGATGACACGCAGAGCACATGGTGACTAGAGCACATACATAAGCTAAATGACATGCCAGCATGTATATGGTGGTTGGCCCGCCATTGCTCATGTGCAGCACATATTGTGAACTTGTCCTTTCCTCTCTGTGAGATACCAATTAAGTAGTCCATTTTGTAAAGTTGTTGATTAGGACAAAACTGGTAGAATGTATTTCTGAGACTCTGATTTATCTTTCAAAGTTGACGCAATCTGATCAATGAACTTTAAAAATTATTATAAACAAACTGACAGAAAAAAAAAGCTAGACTATAAAAGAAGAAAAAGAAAAATATAAGGAATCCTCAGGTAGCTAGTAAATAGTTAATGATGAACTAACTAGGAAGCAGCTAATTTACTTTTGGACAGAGCTGATTATTAAGGCAAAAAAACAACCTATATGAGGTAGAATAACCACTACGAACTTCATTAAAGAGAGAGAGGATTTCACAAAATTTTTAATGCTATCTAAAATTGATCCAGCATTTAAACTCCTTGTGCTAAGTCTATAAGATCTCTCGTAAGTAAACACATTCCTAATGCTAGTGAATAATTTCACTATACTCATCAAGGGCAGTCATCATCTTATAAATGCAAGATGCATTTTAGCATCATCACTGGATTTGCTTGCCTCTTTCATTGGTAGCTGTATTCACTGGTCCATAATTTTGCTTGACATTACCCTTAAATGTTAATCACCTGCAGCACCTTTTAAATAGCCCTAAGTTCCATATTAAAAACAAATTCTTAAATTTTCTAAAAATTTTACTGGACCTTTATCTGTCTCTCATTGTGAATGTGGGAATGTAATGGCTACGTTCATATGTAATCCTCTTAAAATTAATTTCTCTCTCTAACTTGTACTTGAATGATACATGGCTTCTGTGGCAATGTTCACATCATATGTGTTAATATGGAGAAATATGTAACCATTTTCCACTATTTTTTTCAGTAAACATGATATAAAAATTAAATCTTATCTGCAATAGAAATATAACTTCCTAAGCCCACTGCTATTTAAAATCAATGCATTTTAAGTATGATTCCTGATTACTTTAAAATATAAAAAATACATTGTTTTCTTTTGAAGGTGATGGCAGGGAGGGAGACAAGTACTTTGGAGTAACCTGTGGGTAGTACAGAAGAACAGTTCATGTTCTGATCACTGACATCGAATTTCTGAAGCCTGAAATTGCTAACAGGCTAAATTTGCCCTTCACTATTTAAGGTAGATTACGTTTTTAAAGTATCAGTTGCGAAACCAACCACCGAAAAACTGATTACTGCTGAAACCTCTACTAGAAGTCATGTCAGCCTGAAATCTCCTCCATCTGATCTTCAGTTTTCTCATCACAGCAACATAAAACCCTTCCAGTCTTTGTAGTTGCTCCTCAGAGTTAGAAGCTTTTCTTCTCTCTCTGATCCCATCCCAATCAGTCTTTGGGGTGTATCTCTGCTCTGTAATCACAATAGAATTAATTGATACCCTACTTACTTACAGACCACAGAAGCAAATCCGGAGTTATCAGGGCAGATGACAATGCAGGAAGGTTACAGGTAAATACTGTTTCTGAGAGGTGAAAGAACACAAGTCCCTCTATATTTCATTTGTCTTAAATTTTCTTTGCTGTAAAGCCTAGAATATTTGGTAGAAGCCGGACTTTTCAGACTGCTCCCTGTAGTTGTGGGATGCGTAGAACTGTATTGTGTACTTTGAGTACATCATCATCGACACTACAATAGTGGTGTTATGGAGGAATATTAGCTCTTTTTGTTCCTAATAGTCATACATTCTTGCTGCATAGTACCTTGGAACTACTACTACAAGATCTCAGTGGATTTCAGAAATGAGATTTCCTGTATTGTCACACTTTCTGATTAAAAATGCCTTAACTAGGAATACCAAACTCACACTATATGTTGAAGACTCACCCGAATAAATCCCAGTACATATTAAGCAAGCTCCAGTCCTCAAGCTTTGGGGACTCTTACATAAACCTAAATTTTTCTCTGCAGTAAGGAGATAATGTGAAAATGTAATTTGTCTGCTTCTGTGGCTTTACATCATTTAGTTTACTTGCATTTTAACCATGTTTCACTCAGAAAAAAAAATGGAAGAGAAACCTTTTATAAAGAAAACAGCATCAATGCACAAAGAATATACCTATCAAAGAATTTTCTTTTCTATGTACAGTATAGATAGGAAAGTGACTACTAGCATAGCAGATATAGCATATTAACTACAAAATGTGGCACAAAAAATGTATTTCCTATTGTGGTGGATCATGTGACAAGGCCCTAGAAAGAAAGGAATTAGTAGCATATAGACGCATATTAACTAGTGAAATCAAAGCTGTTCTTATTTGCATAATAGCCAATCCAATTTTAACTTCAATAAACAATATAAAATGAGATTTGGAAAGAAAAGAGAAACATTGTTTTCAGATATTCAACTTTTCCACTGTTTCCATACTACTAAAAATTCTGATACCTATAGGTGTAGACATGTTTCAGAAACTGTGTTGTCTAAGGTATGATACTGGGCTTGCTTGAGGTGACTTTTGTTGCATTTCTATCCTTGTCTCTAAACATTGGAGACATAGTTAATTCAAACTGTGGTGGTGTTCTGGTTTTGCTTGCATTTTTTTTTTTTTTTAACTGTGTAGAAATACTCTCAAGGTGTACAGATACTGTTGATCAGAATTAAGCCAATGGGAGCATACACTCCATTGTAGTAATATACTCCATATTCACTAATCCAACATATGCATTAAACATCTTCTGAAAATAATTACTGTTTAATTCTTACAGCTGTCTCCCTAAAGCCAAGGGATACATCCTGACTACATTGTCAGGAATGTAGTAAGTTTCTACAACCCCTGGGAAGGAACAAAAGCATTCAAAAAAAAGTGCTTTATTATTAGGTTCTTGGCACTGCTTTGTGTCTATGTCGTGACTGTTGCTAGGACCATTCTTTTCATCTTCTCAGTCTTTCTACGTGTGTTCTGTGTTGCCATTGCCAGTAATGTCTTTTTGTTGGTTTTGGCATATAAATGCACTTCATACACAGAACTAAACTCTGAAAGAGAGAAGCTGATAGAGACTGTTGTTGCCCAATTGTTAATAGAGAAGTTCACATTAGAAACCAAACTCTGATCTGTTTAAGTTCTGTAACTTCGAGATAGAATTCCAACTATAACCTTAGATGGTTTGGGGAGATATAAAAATTACCTATCTTCTGTATGATGGAGTACCACATCCCAGAACAACAGAAATAATGAAGTAGATTCCTGCTACTGAAATGAAAAATAAACAAATATAAGATTCATTTCTTCAATCCAAGTTGAAAGTTGTTTGTCATGTTAGGCAACCTCAATACGAATACAATCATCTTCCTGCATACTGATATATATCTAGTTTTTATTTTGCAAATTCTCCTGTAGTTTACACATTTGATTCAGTGAAAGCATAATACCTTAAGCATGTAGTCTGGATTACCTAAATTTTTAAATGTCTATTGTATATTCTTATAAATTTCCAACAATTCTCTTCAAGTGAAAATTAGCGATTCCCAAGCAAACTTACAAATAATGCCACCAAATAATATATCTTTTTTCCATTCACAGGCGTCTTACACTGTAATATGAACATTTAACAATAGCACAGCCTTTTTCTATTGTAATTAAGCATTTTAACCATGGCCAGCAGAGTCAAGACAGCTAGCTTTAGGAAACTAGAGATGTCTGCTCCAAGACAAAAGTTAGGTTTTTTTAATTGCTTTTCTGTACTTGTTTTACTTTTGAATGATAAACATGTGACCACACCAAATTTAGACTATATGTGGGCTAATTCATTATAGTTTTAATTTTTAATGATTAATTTCTATATAGTATACTATTTTTGTCCTGCTTATCTTAACAGTGTTTCCTCCAAACAATAAAATATTAAAGAGAATCACTAGTCAGTAGACTTGGCCTAGATAAACAATAGAAAATCCCTGAACAGATTAGTGGTTTGCAAATATTTTAATGGTTTAATCTGAGACAAATTTCCGGACTCCTTAAATGCAAGCAAGGATTACAAACGTAATCTCATACTGGAGCTAGCTCTTCATTTCAAAATTCTGTTATCAAATCAACAAAATATCTGCTATGCACAGAAGAATATAAGTTGTGATCCACCTAGTGTTTAAAAGTCAGGAGGGTGTTTTTGTATATTCTAAGGTAACAAGGTACTATGAAAAAAGGTGCCAGAAAAAAATACAGAAGAAACTCTCAAACTAAAACTCTTGAGGATGTTAGAGAAGGAAAAACAAGCTCTGAGAAAGTATATAATTTTTTCCAGAGATGTATGATTGCTCCCTGAAAGTCTGACCAGGGTCGATGTGCTACACAATATGTACTGTAATTTAATGACAAAAATAAAGACACAGGAAGTTTGTTACTTTAGTCAATCGCTTGGAGTATGAAGTAACTACACAAGAATACTCCATAGGCTAACACCAATTTCTGCATTTTAGACTACTGTACTCTAATATCTATAGTTAGACAACCCATACATGCAGGAAATCTTCAATACAGAGCTGTATGTGGAATTCTCTAGCCACAGATAGCACCTTAATCAACCAGATGAGCATTCAAGAGCATATTGGACTAGCTAAATTATACAAATTACAGTAGTTCATATGTAGGAAGGAAGCTCAAGATAGTCAGAAACAGTGGTTCTGCTGCTGCCTAAAAAAATTTTCTCTGCTTTTTCACATATTGGGTTTTTTTAAATTACATGATGAGAGCCACAAAAACACAAAATATCTGCAGCTGCTTCATTAACTCAACACCGTAATCTTTAGAATAACTTCATATCAGACCTTGTTGACAAATAACAGTCACCTAAGGTCAAACTAAAACAAACAAAATGTCTGCTAACCTTTTGGGTCAAATTCTCTCTCACAGTTCTGCCCATCTTTCTGAGCTGTATTCATGGCCTAATTTCAACAGCAAAATTGTTAGGACCTGACTCAAATTCAGATCTTTCACATCCTAGAAGAGAATATTAACCTCTACATGACAAAATGGGAGCATAATCTTCATTTCAGAAAGTGACACCTGCCCAGTGTTTAGCGACAGGGGTGGTAAATCATTCTGAGTAAGCCACTTTTTGTGGTTTAAGGCCACTCAGCAATAAACACCATGCAGCCTCTTGCTCTCTCCTCCCCTCTGGTGGGGTGGGAAGGAGAATCAAACGAACAAAAGGTAAAAACCTCATGGGTTGAGGCAAGGACAGGGAGAGTTCACTCACAAATTATGGTCACAGGCAAGAAACAGGATCCACTTGGGGAGCACACAACAACAATTTAATTTGTAAACAATCAAAACCAGAATAAGATAATGAGAAAGGGAACTAGATATTAAAAAGGCACCTCTCACCCACCCCTCCCCCTTCCCAGGCTCAAAGGCTTTGTTCCCAATAAGTATGGTATTAAAGTAATGACTTTTTCACTTAGTTTAGGTCTTAATTTTTGCTTTTGAAATGTTGCAGCATACATCAGTACTTCCCGATTCTGCATAGGGTTTACCTACAAAGAATATAAACAGCAAGTCTGGAAATGCTAGCTAATAAAAATACCCATATGTAAATATCTGAAAACCTGTATGCAATGAAGTTTTACTCAGCTTGTGTAGGTACCTAAATGCTATCTCCCACTTTAACCCATTTCATATTTACAGGATGCATGCCTTTTGCTTAAGTCCTCTAAGGAATACAATCCTGTAACCTGGGCCTCCTCTATTGAAAATCATGTTGTCTGGAGTGAAAAAAAGAGAGTGTTTTGATGTCATTTAGTGGCTTTTTTATTTGTAGAGGTGTAGTGAAAAAAACCTTGGGTTTTTTCAGAAAGTTCAATAGGGGAGTAGGTTCACCACCCATTTCACATACAAAAAGTAACTTTTATATAGTCAAATTTCTCTTCAAAAGTTTCCCGCTCCCTTTCAAACATTTCATCCAGAAATTTTTTGTGCAATTTAGATTAATCTTCAAATCATTGGGATGATAAAATTACTTTTGAGGTTCTAAAAAAAAAAAAAAAAAGGAATGTGAACAACAGAAGTACATAATACACTTTGCTGCATATTTTATACCAAATCCGTTCAGTATGATAAAACACTGCAAAAGCTCTGTCAAAATTCAAGCACATCTTGAAATTCACAACTAAAGCACACACAGAAAACTTATTATCTTAAAGTCTAGCATTTGACATCCCCTTCAGACATTTCTGTGTAAATTTGCACATGGCTCTCTGTTGGTGATGTGTGCAAACTGGAATCAAGGTAAGACTAATTTCGTAGACATTAATTATTACTGAAAAAGTAGGCAATGTTATATCACCTATTAACTGCAGCTCTCTTATTAAAATACAAACAGCAAATATAATTTTAGTATCAAGAAATTAGCTAATACATTCACATCTTTGAAGAAATTCCAGCAACTATTCAGACTATCATTTAGACTATAATCAAAGGGGCCATTAAGGCCCTCCATTGAGGGCTAAAAAATATACTTTGATTTTTCAAATATTTTGTAACATAAATACTTCTGGTTTTAAAAATGAGTAGATAATACATATTCCACTAAACATCATAGTTGTATCACTGAAGGGAAGAAGCAGATCAAATCCAAATGCATTGCACATTTTCTGCTATCTGAATAATGTGAAAAGCACAAACTAGTTATCAATTTTTCATATAACATCAAATGGAATGGTTTATATTTTCATTATATGATTTCACTATTTAGTAGAATAAAATGACTAGTCCATTATTTATTATTTGCTGCTTATTTATTTAGCATAGGTCTAGACAAATATTTCAGCCGAACAGTGAAAAAGACAGTTTGATATTCTTCAAGATGACATTCTTACTAGCTCCAGAAAAACATGTCAAAATATAACAGGTAAACAAAAAAGAGCAAGACATATCCCATTCTCCTTCTCTCTGGAAAGCAAAAGAAAACCAACCAAAAAAACCCCACACAGAAACCAAAAAGATGAAACCACGGAATATTCAGTAGTGAGAAAATAATAATGAAAGGGTATATACGAAAAAGTAAGGCATTTCTTTCTATGTGCCTTTAAAAACTGTGTGGAAGAATTCTACACATCTGAAATTCTGAAACTGGCTTTCAGTTTCTATTCTATAAATGACCAAGTTTCAGAAATCTATACATAAGCATAGGCATTTAAACAAATGCAATGTCTATTTCAAACTCTTGATCATATATCTGTGTGGAAAGACTGGGCAGATGCACAGACTCAAGAGGCAGGGATCTGCCCCTCAGTCATTTCACCACAGGCTCATGTAGCTCTAACAAATTCATTTGATGTAATATGGGTTTCAGTTCCATCTTCTGAAACGCCCACCTGGTCTTGCAGACCTCTTGGGAAAAAAAGAACCACTAATAGCTGAGGGCATAGAGACACTACAATACACGTCATTTTCAGTAGCTAGCTGGATTACATTTACACTCCATAATTTTGAAAAAAACAGATATTAACATGACATTAGCACTCCTTCAAATTAGAGGATGTGCATCCTACAGACAGTTTTAAATTCAGTGTTATCTTTGCAGCTTCTGCTGTTATATTTCATGGCTGATAAACTGCTGCTGTTTATTTATTATTTAGAAAATAACAACATATTTAGCCCCTAGGATCCTCTCTTTGCTGCCTTCTATAAAAACTTTCCCGTCTATTTATTTAGTGGAAAATCTTCTAATATTTCTCATAGTGTCACCATTTCACATTACAAAACATTCACAAGGCAGTAAAAAGTTATGAGACTGATAGCTTTCTTTGTATGCCTGACGTGACTCACACAGTTGATGTAAAGCTTGCAAGAGCTCACAAGTCCCGAGTCAAACACCAAGGAAAATTAAGGCACAAATAGCCAAATTGATTCACTGGTATCTGGAAGAAGTGCCCAGGTCTCCCTCTTAGTATCTTAAAACACTTCCCTGGTTGCTCTGATGTCCAGCTCCATCTTCTACAGATGCCACCTTGCATGACAAGAGGCAGGATTAAATTGGCTGGTCAAAATTATGTTTAACAGACAGATATTGATTTCAAAAGAAAACTTAAAAATGCATTGTTTCTATCCATTGATGGAAAGAAGCAGGATTTTGTTGTCCCATATTTTTGTGATAATCACAGTCCACCATTTCTACCTGAACTTGATCAATGAATGTAGAACTTTTCTATGCAAAGTCACACTATTGGCAAGTGACTTCAAAATGTCTTATGACGTTATTTGGAACTATTCCGGTATTTGGAAAGCAAGAGCATTTTTGCGAATTGAATCCGTCTGAAAAGAGCTACAAACTTTTAAATGATTGCTGTCTACTCAATATTTTCCAAAGCATAAGAGAGTAATGTTGTAATGTTGTCAATGTATTGACAGGATTCTTTCATGGATCTTTGAAAATAATTTTTTTCTGCTTTATAAAAACTTTTAGAATTATGTGTTCTGTTTTAAGTCTCTGTCTGCGGTCAAAATCTGGCACACCCGCAGAATCCCACTGAAGTCAGTCAGGCTCCATATACGCATATTTTTACTCTATGGCCTGCAAAACGTGACTACACACCCATTAAAACCCCTTCATATTCAAATTAGTTTTCATCAAAATTCCATTGATTAGATAATTTTAGGCCATTTAAAAATCAATAATCTATTTTGCATTACAGTTTGAAGGCAAACTGATGTTTCTCAGCAACTAGCATGATTCAGGAGTTCTTAAAAAAGTGATGCACAAACATACCACGAACAGAAACAGGTTCTCTTTGTACACTTAACATTCTATGAATGAAAGCATTTTTTTATATCATTCTTCAAGTTGTCCTTCCAGTGCCCTATCTCAAATTAAAGAATATCAGAATCTAAGCCTGTATAATTTATGATAGCAAATAATTAATCCTAATAATGAAGTAACTCCATATGGCATTGTCTTTGAATCATTAGAGAATTTGCAGATAATATCTTGTGAATGCAAACAAGATAATCACACAAGCACAGATACCAAGTAGCCCTTTTTCCAAACATCAGTGGGTATGCATATTCAACAAAATGCAAATATTGACTTTTCGGATAGCAGCTAGATCAGATTGCTGAGGGGTCTGGTGGGATGCTAAAATCCCAGTGTGGGAAGCAGTACTGACCTTCATGCTCTGTATGGCTAGCATGTAGCTTGCCTGCATTTATGATTGCCCTAACCTCTAAGCATTTGCCACAATTGTAAGAATAAAGTACACATCTGGAAAAGGGCAGTCTCAGTCAGTATGGAAAAGCTTGAAAGAAAGTAAACAGGCTTCATGTCTCATAATAGCTCTCTGGAAAGGCAAGGAAAGGAAGAAATGTCATTTGTAATTGACCACTTATAAAGATAAGTAGACACATAAAAAGTCCCTTTTTTCTTAATAAGCACAGAAATAGGATCATAAGAGGTCACACACCTGCATGTTCAGGAATCAGTATGCCCAGAAAGTATGTTAGAGTATAGACATCCAGAGAGACCATGACAGGCTTGAGAGGTGGGCCTGTGAAAACCTCATGAAGTTCAACAAGGCCAAGTACAGGGTCCTGCAGGTGTGTCAGGAGAATCCCAAGTACAAATACAAGTTAGATGGAGGGAGAATGGATTGAGAGGAGCCCGAGGAGAAGGACTTGGGGGTGCTGGTAGATTAAAAGCTCAACATGAACTGGCAATGTGCACTTGCAGCCCAGAAAGCCAGCCATACCCTGGGCTGCATCAAAAGAAGTGTGACCAGCAGGTCGAGGGAGGTGATTCTCTCTCTCTACTCTGCTCTCATGAGACCCCACCTGGAGTACTGCATCCAGCTGTGGAGTCCTCAGCACAGGAAGGGCACAGACCTGTTAGAGCAAGTCCAGAGGAGAGCCACTGAGATGGTCAGAGGGCTGGAGCACCTTCCATATAAGGACAGGCTGAAAGAGTTGGGGTTTTTTTACCCTGGAGAAGAGAAGGCTCGAGGGAGAACCTTCAAGCAGCCTTCCAGTACTTAAATGGGGCTACAGGAGAGATGGGGAGGCACTCTTTATCAGGAGTTTAGTGACAGGATAAGGGGTAATGGCTTTCAAGCTGAAAGAGGGCAGATGTAGATTAGATATTAGGAAGAAATTTTTTCCTGTGAGCCTGGTGAAGCACTGACATGTGTTGCCCAGAGAAGCTGTGGATGCCCCATCCCTGGAGGTGTTCAAGGCCAGGCTGGATGAGGCGTTGAGCAACCTGGTCTAGTAGGAGGCGTCCCTGCCCATGGCAGGGGGGTTGGAACTTGATGATCTCAAAGGTCCCTTCCAACCCCAACCGCTCTATGATGACATATGAAAAATGTTAATGTTTTAAACAGCATTGATCTAGACTGAGTATATACAGTCACTCAGATAGTCACATATTGGTGACATGCTTTAACAAAATAGCTCACTTCACCCTCCACCTCCCCCAAAAAAAACCCCTTAAAGATTTATGCTACTGGATACTTCACAGCTCATCTGTTTTAATCTTGAACTACATTACACTTCCAAATCTTGCCTAATCCATGACTTCAGATTGGAGTGGAAATAAAGAAATGGATAGGTAAAGGCTCAGGATTTTCTGCTATTTATTACACTTGTGGTAGATGACATGATACCTTAAAATGGGTGTTTAAAATATGTATTTAAAGCCTATTTGAGGTTCACAGGAAATGCTTTTTCCTAGGTTCTCATTTCTTTTCTGGGTAGATATTCTCTTTCTGCACATTTTGTACTGACCACAAGCAGGAAACCAGGACAATGCTACAATAGAAACTTGAAGTAACAGTTTGAAACTTTTCCTAAATTCATAACTTTTTTTTAAACAAAGATTAGTACCTTTTTTTATTCAGCACAGCAACACCATCTTCTATCAGAAATTTGAAATTCATGTGATGCAGTTTGCACAAAAGATCATCTTACTGTTCTAGTCCTCACTACTGATTCTATATATGTTTTGGAGTACGCCACATTCTTTTAATTTACCCGTAAGGAGAAAACACAGACAAATATATTTTAAACAAACAATTCCCACACTATTAAAATATCTGTAGGTGAATGGAAATATCTGTAGGTGAATGGTTCCATTGCTGTGTCTCTAGAAAATTTTACTGCTGTCTGCTCTAAGTTACTATATGGATCTAATGGCAAATCTTTAACTCCATCTTCCACTAACACACTTATTTTACTCGACAATGTTTTTTATGCAGGCACATCAAGGGAAAATCATTTGCACCAGACATGCAGATGATGAGGTAGGTTTTTCTCTTCTTTGTCCTGTTTTGTTTTTCATTTTTTATTTGCTTAACATTACCTTCATATGAAGTCAAAGCACGGAAGGATCAGAAAATAAGGGAAACAAACTAATTCATGGACTTCTGAAGGAGAAAAAAGCCCATAGTCAGGGTTTGTATTAACAACATTGCATAGAACCTAAAATGCCTGTTAACTGATAGAGCTCATCTTTGTGACATGTCATGACATCGCTTTTACTGTTACATAAGAGCAACTTGACCACTTCCCTCAAAAGAATGAAATGCCACATTTAAACAGTAGTTTTTATTTTACACTGAATTATTTTTAAAAGTAAATATGTAAACTTGCATTGCAGAGATCTGAAATGGGTTCTAATTATACAACCATTTAATATGTGATAATAGTCGCTTCTAAAAATTGCACTTGGTATAGTCAAACATATTTGCTGTTCATTTAAAAATTGTTGATACATTTTTCCAACCAGCAAACCTTATGAGACTGTGAAAGTAATTTATTATTGAGTAATTTTGCAAGAATTTTCTTTGCATCATTAATGTTTAGGGTGGTCTGTGTCAAGCTAGTCTTGTTTTTAAGCAAAAGTAGAAATGTACAGAACAAAGAATGAGGAATCATAAGCAATTCAGGTTGAAAGGGACCTCAGGAGGTCTCTAGTCCATGCCTCTGCTCAATGCAGGGTCAGGTATGAGGTCAGACCAGTTTGCTCATGGATTTATCCAGCCAGGTCTATTTCAAATTTAGGAACAGTCTAAATAATGACAAGCCATGTGCAAAATTATCTATATTATTACCAGCAACCATCACAATATGTAATTTAAAGCAATCTTTACCACGTAGACATATTTCTGTATTCAGCACCCTTATCAAGTTTCCTATGGAAAAAAAAGTTTTATACTTCTTTCAGCATGTTTCCTATGTGCCCTTATACTAATGCAAGTGGCAGAAAATACTTGCACTGACTGCCTCAAGCACCTAAATTAAGCCTCTGGTTTTTTTGGTTGTTGTTTTTTTTTTTTTCCTACATTGAAATTAAGTTTATAAACTTAAGTGAAAAACAAGAAGTACCTTCACAAGGGTTATAATTTCATTAGGTAAACCTTTAAGGAAGTGTAGATCATGTGAAATCCTGCAAAATCTCCCTTTGCTTTACAGGGATTTTTTATCTCCAGATGTAAAGATAACAAATGTTTCAATGATGTACACAAGTAAAAAAAAAAAAAAACCTAAATGGGTCAATTGGTGTCAACATATGCTATTAAATTGTATCTACCAAGTTATAATAAAAACAGTTTAAAGCTCATCTGCATTTTGACTGAAATATTGAAGAGCTTAGTAACTGTGCCACTCTTCATTGTGAAGATGTGGGAGCCTAAATTCACTGTTCACACAACTAATTCCCTGCTAAATTTACAAAACCCAGCAAAATTAAAAACTAATACCACATCTGTTTATGGCTTTGTCTTGACATTTTGTGTGTGTGAATGTCTGTGGACATATAAATACACATTTCTGTAAGTTTATTTTTATGTATTTACACGGAAGCACGTTGAACCATGACAAAAAGGCTCTGTTTAAGCAATAAAAATACATTCTTTTTAGATTTTATGATGCTGTACAGTTTCTGCCAATTTTATTTCACTAATCATACACATTACTCTATACTACTTTTATTTTGATACGTCAGCGACAATTATAAAGAGTAACAATTTTTCAATTTTCAGTGTTTCTGGGGAAAAAAGGTCAGATTACTGCTAATTAGAGCAGAGTGCGAGCTAAATAAATGATCATTTGAGCACAGAAATTATGATACTAGATTATTATTTTATTGTGTTTTTTCCTCTTTTGTAGTGCATTTTTGGTGGGCAATTATCCTTAAAGCTACAAAATCACAGCTTTTACATTTTATCATGAAGTATCAATGTGTGCTAATTAGAACCTTGGTGGCACTTATAACACAAATGGGGTTTTTGTATGCCTTGCTATTTGCTAAAATTCCTTTCTTCTTCCCTTCCTCCTGAGAGCCTTAATTTAATGAGCTCTATGCAGGATTTTATAAAGCTAAGAAAAATGTTTGCTTTAATTTTCACAGATTTATTTATTTTTGAACAGAAATAAAACTTTTTCTTAAATTTCTGTTCAAGAAATATCATCATTTATTTTTTATGATGTTTTAAGAAAAAAAAAAAATCAAGATTTGACTCATTATTTCTAGTGGGCAGCATTCACAATTATGTGTGTTCTTTGTGCATAATCTAAATAGAGAGTAATCTGAACCTTATTATCAAGAATTTTTGTATTGAGATCCTGCCAGCACACCAGCCTAAGCCTATGCTTAGACTGAGCCCAGACAGGAAGCCAAATGCTATAAAACAAAATATTTACGGCCAGTACACCATATGTGCAGATAGATCCTACATGTTACAAAGTCTAGCCAGCATGAAGAAGAGAAAGCATCCTACTATATTACTTTGCTTTTGGATACAAAGCTCTCTGGCAACAAACCTGGAGTTGGTCTTCCAAAAAGATTTAAAAAACTAGAGTTCTTTTAAGTACTAAATGGGGTATATACCCCTAATATTATGTTTCTTTGTGTAACACCTATGGGATTTTGCTTATTCATATAACAGGGTACTATATCATTAGTACAGTATTAGATAGACAGATAGGTAGATATGTGTACTAGATACCGATACAACTAGCACTTTTCTTAGAGATCCCTATGTTCTTCACAGTAGGAATAATGAAAGAAAATATTTTTTCATACTTCTGTCATGTAGACAAAGTAAAAGGAAACTGTTGTTGTTCATCTTCTGGGAAAAAACTCACTATTTATTTTAATAAGAATCTTGAAATGCTTCTGAATCAAGAAAGAGAGAAAGATGTTAAAAAACAAACCACAAAGTTTCATTAAGTCATGTTATAATAGATATGGGTTTGTCTGTTTTTAATATTTGATATAGCTTAGTTTACAGCCGGTTCATCTAAGGGACCTAGTTTTTTCAGGTAGCTGGAGAACTATTTAAAATTTAAGGATTAAAAACTGAAAGTAATATATAACTAAATTTATATATATATATATATAAAAAAATTTGTAGCCGTCCTTTTTTTATATTTGTAAGTTGAAAAGCAGAAAAACATTCGATTGACAGAAACGTCTGGGTTGGATCTCTTCAGAAAAGGGTCTAATAATTACCCACCTTTAAACTGCCAGTTAAAATGGATGCATTCATTCCTTGTAAAGTCTCCTTAGGAACGCTAGACTTTTAAGCATAATGAAAACAGACAGCTGGGTCCACCCTTTATGATAATGTGCCACGCATCTTTATTAATTTGACCTTTGGAAACAAATGAGAAATTTTATACTGCCCTACCATAATTGTTAGTGGCAGGCATTTTAGCAGTCTTTAATTTGCACTTCACTTTAATATCTGCTTCCAGTTATGATGTAAACGTTAACAGGGTCTGACATTGTTAACCATGTTTCAGTGTCTGAAGCAGTGGCAAAAGAGTGTGCTTGGAGTAAACTACATCATGACCTTAATGGATAATGAAACGCACCAATCCTTGCTATGCAAAGAGTAAGGCAAAAAATGAATACTTTAATTGTTTCAACTGGCATCTGAATGATATGCAGTGCTGCAACAATTAGGAGTGAGGGTGGAGGTGGAAAGCAGATTCACCAGACGCATATTTCAAGGTTGTATAAGTTCTGATTGTCCTTTAAGTTGCTTGCAAGAGATATCTGGTTTGAGAAAGTATGTTCCCAACGCATAATCAAAAGCATTCTAAAGAATTCACAATTAATGCAAACAGTAATTCTGTTTCAGATGGTATGAGCAAGGAAATTTCTCCTGTGTAACACTAATGTGTCATTTTTTTTCTGCAAAAGAAAAGAAATGTTTCATAGCCTATAAACAGCACAGAAAACCCATCTGCAGATTATGGTGATAGCTGTTAAAATTAAAGGCTATAAATATACAATAAAAACAGCAGCATGCTGCCGGAATTAAAAACATAACTATTTACAAGTATTTATTTTAAAACAATGTAAGTTAAATAGAATTTATTTCTAAAATACCATTACTTGTGACCTCTTGCTTCTGAATGTTATGTACTGCTCCTGGACTTCACTTTTACTTTCAGGACAACCAGTCCTCTCCTTTAAATACTCCTTTATGAACAAGCTAATTGAACTACTGTTTATATCTAAAAAAGCATTCTTGTAGAGATCCCTGTGGATTTTTAAAAGTCTCTCTATGTATATCTTTTTCAGTGCTATAAATATCATAGCTTCCTTTTTCTTCACTAAGAAGGTATCACAGCATACTATTTTGGATAAGCTTATACTGAGATAATACTGAGATCTTCTGCTAAAGCAAGGGTTATGCAATGGAAGAATAAAAACAAATAATGAAATCACTTTCCCCAATATTCTAACATTGATTCTTTAGCTATTATTTTGTGTACTTATTTACAAATAAAATGTAAATTTCTAGTGTAACAGTATTATAATACTTTCTAATATGCACTATTCTTTTTGGAAATCTATTCTAAAAGGAGAACTTCAAAGTGTTAAGATGTGAAGGTTATCTTGCTTCAACACTCTGCAACACAAAGCACAGCTTCCTCTTTCTATCATTCTGATTTGATTACTTTTAATCATAACAATTGCCTTCTACATCACAAGTACTGCGAAATAACCTGCACCCACGGCTATTGTATGCTTGACTGAGATACCTATGGTGCTGATAGAAAGCCTATTTTGCTCCTCATGAGAATGGTAAGGTTCTGTAAAGGAGCAGGGCATGCAGAACAGGTAGGTAGCATTTTATGCCAGTATACCTAAATGCACCAAAGCCATCATATCTCTGAGCTTCACAGGGAATGACCCATTTTACATTCTTAGATTTCTATTGTTGATGTATTCAAATGAATATTCATTACATGTCACTACAGACACTACACTAGTGTTTATTTTACGCATATGAAAGGATCCAAGTATACTTTCGCATTGCATTGCTTTCTTTCTATGAATTTAGTACAAATCTTCAGTGCTCAAGATCCAATTCAAATTACTTCACAAAGCCATCTGCAGTTTGCATACCTCTTTTAAGAAGAAAGAAGCAAACTAAACCTAGAATTATTGAAATAGACACATTTCAGAATATTTCTTCTTCAAAGTGAAATCCACTCTTGTCTAAAGTAGAGGGGAGAATTTTAGTAGACAAAATTACAAAGATTTTACCATTAATTTTTTGCTTACAAAACTCAATATTATTAATAATAAAAGAATCACAGAATCACAGGATGTTAGAGATTGGAAGGGACCTCAAAAGATCATCTAGTCCAATCCCCCTGCTGCAGCAGGAACACCTAGATCAGCTCACACAGGAATAACTTAAAGAAAGTCGTGTTCAGTAACCCTTCTTAGCCTACCCCAGAAACAATGCAAGAAACTCTCCAAAACATTTTCAATAGTGTTCAACAGTAGCTGCTTTGATGGGGAAGCTTTAAAAAAAAATTATATGAAAGAAAAAGAAAATTCAGAATGCTAATCAAATGGTACTACTATGCAAAACCATTTCTGGCTCACACATCACTAAAATTCAGACTACTAATGGATTTAAATTTAAATAAACAAAGTTGTGGCATTCATCCTTTGAGTGACTTCTTTAAAGTCTTAAAGGATTGAACATGTATTCCAGTAAATATTCAGCAATACCCCCTCTCCCCCACTGGTGGCGTTAGCTCTTCTCTGCTGTATCTGTTCAAATGTAGTGTTGTGTGCTACAGAGAGAAATTTTATTAATACTCCTGAACATTTTCTCTCTAGTTAAGTTCAAAATGACTACTTTGAGATAGCTTTAACAATTTAAAGAATGTAACCTAAATTTTAGAAGGACATGGATGAATTAAAAAACAATCAAACAAACAAACAAAAAACCTAGATAGGGATACCAATCTCCTTTGTGAGCTCTTCACTATCACTACATACAGAAATTACCATTATATCTCTTGTTAGTACAGATATATCATTTTGCAGAAGAATTCTTGCCTGGAATTTCGACAAAGGGCATTTTTTCCCCTCTAAGTTTCTGAATGGCATGACTATTACCTGTGAGAAGAAATGAAGTCAAATGTCCATTTCTCTGCCATAAAGAAAACCAAAAGAAGTTCTTTGTGTGCATAATTCGTAAAGCTGCTAACAAGTCAGACACATCTCACATGAATTTCATTCTGTTATAAATGCAATAAAGCATGGTTGGAGTACAATTTTGTCTTCGCATTTGCTCCATTATCATTATATATATATAATGTATATGATATATGAAATCTATATCAGCACGTATCTCTGTAGTGGTCATCAGGTCACATTAGTGGCAGAAATAAAGAAAAAGTGCATTTAAGAAAAATTACAGCGATATCTTGTTATTCTAATGTATTTTCTGAATAAACCATGACAGCTGTGAATTTTTGTGTAATTTACAAAAACTTTTCAGGCTCATTCTGGTTCTTTTGTTTTCCAGTTAGTATCTTTTTAGTATACATACTTGTCATAGCAAAAGTGGACTTAGAAAATTTGGAGCCAACCAACATAAAGCTATTTCTAACTCCCACACTGAAATACGGACATCATGTATAACATAATACTCGAGAAATTCTATGTGAAGCTGTTCATCCCTTGACACCACCATACTAAAACTGCAGGCAATTTTTCATGGGTATGGAATGCATGTCTTTATTTTAAAATATGGTAAATAGTGAAATGTCATTAAATTTGAACTATGCTGTATGCACTTATTACTTTGTGTACTTTTACTTATTTTCTTGACTAACATAAAGAACATTTACCTCAAGAAAGCAACTGATGAATCAACCATATTCTTGCAGTTTACTCTGTTTATCTCCACAGCATTACAATGGTAGCAAGTCTGAGTAGGTTACTGTACAAATACTGTGCAGTGTTGACAGGTAAATCTCAAAACTGGAATTCAACTTCATCAATTAATGCTTTATTTAAAATAAATATGAAAGCCTTGTCACAAAGCTGTATAGTACAGCACAGACCTTGCTCTTAACATACACTTTCAAAGTCTGGGTAATTGCACTGTTACCAAAGATATTATCTAGAACTAGTATCTGACCCACACACATAACTTTCTCACAAGCAGCTTCAGGTCTGTTCAGAAATAATATTGCAAGATAAACTGTTATATCAAAATTATTTTCACAAATAAATAGTTGTATTTCTTTTCAATGCATTTCATAACCTGACTCTGAACTGATTTAGAATGTAGAAAAAAAAGGCATTTTTACAAAAGTTAATAATGCTAAAGCCTTTCCAATATAATAATAAATAAAACCTCACAACATTCAGTTAATAAGGGTGTGTCTGTGGGTCTCTTGCAAGAGCATGGCAATGAAAAGGGATGAAAAATTGAGTGGAAGAAAGCTGCATTTCTTATGACAATTCCAAAGTAACACAAAAAATTTGAGTTTCAGTTGACTAGGCTTTCAAGGGGAATGCAACAGAATAAAGGGGATGGTACTTGGCACACTTAATTCAAAGAATCTTCGTACCACCTCTTAAAAATTTATTGCTTCAGGTAAATTGGAACATAACAAAAAAGAAAAGAAAATCAGAGCAAAGAACACTCTAGGTCAGATTATTTAGTAGCTACATTCCAATGAAAACAACACTCTCAGACAAACATTTACTAACCTGCCTCCTGTCACCTATATTCTCTAATATACTACATTTTTAATGCTATGTACTTCTCTACCAGAGAAGGATCATGACACTGTAACAAACTGAAACATTAATCAATTCAGTCCAGGAAGAGACTGCAGTTCAGATTCTAACCATACTGACATAACATAAGTCTGCTGAAATACAAATTTAGGCAGACATGAGGATGCATTACAGAAAGTACTGATGTGCATTTTTTGCCACAGTTAATTGGTTTAACATGACATAAGACGCTAATGCCATGTACTCTGTATCAGATCATACACGTCTTGTCCTTTATCAAAAGTAACAACAGCCAGCCATACTGCAGGATGGACATAACAGTTTGCTCACCCACTGGCAGATGAGAATATCTCAAGATAAGTTGTCACTTTTAAAACATACTTATTTAATTAAAGCCTTGCTGATTTTGCCCTTTAAATTCTTTCAATTTTGAACAATCTTAAGCTTTTCTCACTACTTACAGTCTTATATTTATCCGTGTGTAGAAAAAGATTGCAACACCATTCTGGAACCCTAGATGAGGCCACAAGTGTTGTGCAGGTATGCTAACCTTTTAAGGAGTAAAAAGCAAGAAAAATACGCAAGCGATGTCCATATGGTATCCTCTATTTTTTGGTAGCTAAAGATCATAAGAGGAACAGATGTCTGTTAATGATATCAGAAGAGCCTGGATAACAGAGAATTATATTTTTGAAACTGATCTGCGAGTCAACAATCATAGAATCATTAAGGTTGGAAAAGACCTAAGAATCATCAAGTCCAACCCACACCACCTAACCCACCAAACCATGTCCCTAAGCACCACATCTACATGTTTCTTGAACACCTCCAGGGATGGTGACTCCACCACTTCCCTGGGTAGCCAGTTCCAATGCCTGATCACTCTTTAGATATTAGAAAAAATTTCTTCACCGAGCCTAAACCTCCCCTCACACAACTTGAGGCCATTTCCTCTTGTCCTATCACTTGTT
>VZTO01009696.1:85099-100099 GCA_013400615.1 Syrrhaptes paradoxus
AACCAAAAAAAAAACAGGACTTTTTTCTTTTAATAGAATCTCTTAAGATTTCAGTGACTCCAGAAAAAAAAAATTGAGGAAAGAAGGCATTAGTTAAAAATATATTTTATTTTCTTTAAAGACAGTATTTTTTAATATATTTATTTTCTTAATTTCAGATAAAGATTTTTGAGTAGTTTTGCATTGCTTAGTTTTGTTAAAAGACTTAAATTTTAATTTTAAGCTACTGTTCAATCTACTAAGAAAAAACTTTGCTAGCAGATCATAGACAAACCTCAATGCGATATGCCTTGTGCTGGCAAAATGCTTGGTAACAGCAAAGCACATCAAAATGGAAAGAGAAGTCTGTAAGCCTAAAGTTATTTCAAGATTAACCAGTTGTTAAATAGGGTGCAGCTTCTCTGTGAAATTAACTTTCTACCTAAGGAAAGCCTGCCATAATATTAGGCTTTTCAACTGAAAACACAGAGTTAAAAAAAATAGAAATTTATATTGAAAGTGCATAAAATACAGATTTTTTCCTTATTATTAAAAGATAAAGTATGTGAATTAATTTATGTAGAAAAAGACTGCAAAGCAATGACTTATGTTAGTAAGTGTTATAAGCACCAATAACCTAAGAATCCCAGATGCTCAGGGAAATAGGAACTGCTCTTCCTGATGGAAATAAACAAACCAACCAACCTCCCAGATTCCTGGAACACAAGAAAGGTAAACAAACAATTGTTCATCATGATAGACATTTCCACTTGCATTTGTGCAGCATGCTAGGTTTTTAATGCTAGTTGGCCTGAAAATAAAAAATTCTACCCGTATGCTATTACGAAGCATGTAAATGTGCAAACATCACTGTATTAAGTAAAATGTACTAATTTTGTATGAACACTGTGGTGTGGAGGAGTTAATAGACCTCCTTTTACACAAGTTTGTGTTATTTTTCTCCTGTATTCCATTATGATGTAAAAATAAAATATTTTCACCTCACTTGTTAACAATCAAAGAAATTATATCTATTTTCTGCCTAAATAACACTGGAACGATTACATGAATCACAATATTACATTGTTATATATTGTTATGAGTCATCTGTAAGTAGAGCAAATCATTTTGAACCCCAGAATATTTTATTTGCTTCAATATAGCAAAACAGTTTAGAGTTTAACAGTCTCCAACCACATTAAGCAGACAAGTTGCATGGCTTTGCATAGTTTTGTGCTGCATCATGTTGTATCAGCCTGATGAAAGGTATCAATGCAGAACGTATTAGAACTGTAAAGAAACCTTTCTTGTGTGTACAGCAGAGTGAATTCAATGTAAACTTTTCAAAGCACAGTGGATGAAAGTGGAGAAAATGTAAAATTTTCTGCTGTGTTTCTAAACTAAAAAAGATCAAGAATGGCTGACCACACAAATTGCTATTCAGGCAAGTCATAGTTATAAACTATTTGCAATATGTATCAAACTGCTCTGTAAAGAAACTGAGTTAAATACACACGGCAATGCTCTTTGCAAGATAAAAAAATCTCCTTTTGTAGTGCTATTTTCTCTCTGTCTTAACACAAATATTATCACTATCTCTTAAAACATCCTAACATTTCAACAACATGGCTGTTCAGAAGTGACATTTGGTAAATAGCCTTGACATTGAGTCAAATTTTATTTAGAAAAAGACCTTCACATGAGCAATAAGGGGAGTAGGGCAGGATGGTCAAAGGGATTTTTTTATGTACAGTGATTCCACAGAAGGTACACAGCTATTCATAAAAGAGACTAGAGCTGACCTGTGAAGGTAGATAGTATTCTGAGACTTAAATCACCACCAGCCATTTTAGAAACAGTAAAGCTAGTCTCTTAGCCCCATTATATGTATCATGTGCATTCTGTTTGTTTTCCTTTTTTGAAAGAAGAGTTGGTATTTATAAACCATGGATGTTGCACATAGAAGCCTATTGACTTCCAGTTAGGTCCATGTTTTCAAAAGACAAACTACATACTTGTGTTGTATCGAGAAGTTCACTCAGCTCTCTGCCTGAATCATATGCTGAGGATCTGGCAATGTGGCTGCCAGAGTGGGGTAGTGACAAAGAAGAGGAGCCTTATTTCTTTTTTTCAAAACTCAGGCAAAGTCTTCTTTTCCATGGCTGCTGTGTTTAAAAAGTAGCTGCTGAATAATAGAATTCTTAAAATAAACAAAGTGCTAATTAGTCTAAAACATATGGTAAATTGTCTTTTAATAAACATAAACCACTAATTACAGAAACTGATGAAAGAGGAGTGCAAACTTATTTGCTTAACATTTTATAACAAAAAATTATCATTGGTCATGTCATAAAATGTAGTTTAAATGCAGAACAGTTTTGTGTTTATTACCTTTAATGTTTATTCTGCTGTAGGGGTATTTTGTTACTATCCATTAACTTTAAAAAAATAATTAAAGGAATAATTATTATTAAAAATAATATTTCATTGAGAGAATTACCAAGATAATGATTTCTACCATGTTGTCAAAACATATACAAGCTACAGTAGTTGAAGATATTAGCTTATATTAATACAAAAGCTCTAATTACAAGAAATCTGAATTATGTATGTAAAGAATCTTTTTAGTGATGGATGAAACAGTAGCATTGTCACAGCCATAAAGAGCAATTGCACATACAGCACAAAAGAATTTGGCAAACTATTCTCAGAACCAATATGATCAATGACATTATGCTGAATATTTGTGTTTCAATAAAGATTCACAGAATGAGACTTCATCACTCTCAGCAACTGCAGTACAGTTGCAATTTAAACTAACAATTCATGCAAAGCAGAAGCAACAACATTTACATTTATAAAGCTATTCTGTTTAGTAGCAGTATGCAAGACCTTGCTTACTACAGTAAAGAAGAAAGAATGAGCAAAAAGTGATGCATTTTCCTCTTGCTCTTCTCAGAGCACTATGTTCTACAGACAACTTTGTAATTTAATGTTTGCAGAATCTTGCACTGGTATTCTGTACACACAGCTCAGTCTTGTTAGAGATTGCCACCCTTTATGGCAGCAAATTCTGGGAAAATCATATGCCACAGGTTGTTCTTGCATCAATTGACACATCACATGAATGTAAGATTATGTGAAGGAAACAAGGTGTGGAGCAAGGTGGCTAGGCAGAAATAAAGAAAAATATGAATCTGTTGAGAAGTTTTCAGAATTAATGACATTCCCAGGATTAGGTATTACTAGATACTACAGTCTTAGATTAAGCCTTCCAGGTCTCTGGAGAAAATTTAGTGAAGTCTTGAATTCATGAACCCTGATGAAAGTGACCAAACAGTATTTGGGAAGCCTAGATACAAGAGTGAAAGATTAATTGAAAACAAAACAATAACAAAAAGCCCAACCACAGAGGTGGGGGTGGAGGGAACTGTGAAATCCGATTATTTGCTTTTTGGTTTGCTGATATAGATGCCTGAGGAATATGAAGGACAATCATGGCAGACCCAGGAGGGGGAGTATGAAGCAGTTGTTCCTCTTTGCACATAGCGAATTACAACCCTCAAAGCAAACAGGGAGCACAGAAGAAATAAAGACATGAAAAAGTTCCACATTATCTCATCTATGCCTATATACTTTTAAGGAAAACTATCTCCACACCAGGCTGCAACAAAGAATGCACTTTCTTTGGTCCACTTTCCATCCACAAAAATTCTACACAAAGGCTAATCCACAGGGAGCAGTGTTGTTTAACATCTTTGCTGGTGACATGGACAGTGGGATTAAGTGCACCCTCAGCAAGTTTGCCAACAACACCAAGGTGTGTGGTCTTCTCTTATGAAGACAGGCTGAGACAGTCAGGGCTTTTTAGCCTAAAGAGAAGGCTCCAGGGAGACCACACTGCAGTGGTCTTCCAGTGCTTAAAGGGGACCTATGAGAAAGCCAAGAGAGAAACTTTTTACAAGGGCATGTAGCTAAAGGGCAAGGGGTAAGGTCTTTAAATAAAAAGAGGGTAGATTTAGATTAGATATTAGGAAGAAATTTTTCACTGAGCCTGGTAAGGCACTGGAACAGGTTGCCCAGAGGAGCTGTGGATGCCCCATCCCTGGAGGTGTTCAAGGCCAGGCTGGATGAGTCTTTGAGCAACCTGCTCTAGTGGGAGGTGTCCCTGCCCACAGCAGAATGGTTGGAACTAGATGATCTCGAAGGTCCCTTTCAACCCAAACCATTCTATGGTTCTTTGATTCTATGAAATATAACATAACTTCTGGTTCTTAATATGACGACTTCATACTTTGATGACAGACCAAATGCATGTTAAATTTATAAGTGCTTTCATAGCACATGACAGAAAAAAGTTTGACTAATTGTATATGGCTGTGCAGTATTCCTGTTTTTATAATGTTTAATCATTAAAACATTTAAGGTATAGTTTAAACAGTGGAAAATATATATACTTTTACATTGAAATGTATCACTACGACCAAAAGAGCTTATATATTGAAGAGTAGATAAGGCAATTTATGTAGTCAAATCCAGGCTACAACTCTCCTTAGCTAACTTGGAGGAGCTATGAATGCAACATAAATGGGTATAGAAATGTAGATTACTACTATTTGCACATATTTTGCATGAAACTTTAACTGATCAGACATTCAGTGCAGAATTACTTTCCCATGTATGGACAGCATAAGACTTACTTTCTTCCAGGCTGACTAAAAAGAAATGAGGTAACACAAGAGAGATGGTAAGGTGCTGTAGATGAATATACTTAACACATATAGCTCATAAACTAATCATATTTTTATATATTTTGAAATTATCTGAGGACAATCCAGATTTGAGTAGATAAAGAAGGGGGAGAGAGATCTCCTAAAGGCAATATTTTAGCGTACTGAATTATCACAGAAAATTCTGAGGGACAGTACCTAATGAGTATTCTATTATCTTCCCCCTCATGCAAGCTCCTAAACTCCAGGTACCCTCACAATTACTGAAAAGTATTGTATTTCCTGACAAGTGTTATTTTTTTCCCAAAAAAACCCCCATATAGATGGATTTTAGCTGCACATTTCCCAATGACATTAATGGGAGTAATTTGCTTAAAACCCTTACTCAGTGTGTTTTTTGGTGTTTTTTCTTCTTTTTTTCTTAAATTTCAGATATGGTTTTTAAGTGCAATTTTCTAAAGCGTAATTTTCTAAAAACCATATAATGTGTTGTATTTTATTATTCATCCTACCTGAGGCTCATTCAGATCTTATCTTTCCTCTGCAAATTTTTGTCTAGATAAAAGAAAATCCACAGGAAGAATGACAATTAGAGTATAGACACAAGAATGTCCACATAATTACGTTCTTGCAATCCAGGAATGTAAGTACAATTTGCCCTGTGTTAGGGCAAAATTATGGGTAAAATTGTAGTATATCTACCAGTATTTATTAAAGTCAAGATGCTGATAAATTTCCAGGAATAATGTTTTGTTTCTACCATTCATCTTACAAACGCAGATAAGGTACTGCTGCAAAAGAAAAGAGAATTTCATGATATGTATATTAATCAGTTGCACTTGTTCCAACTGTATATTTGAGGAATACATTCAGTTTAACTATAGAGATTTGATGAAAGGTTATACTGTACTACCCACTGTGTGACATTTAAGAAACTAGAAAGTAAATTTGAGAATTTTTTTTTTCTATTGAATCTTAGAAAATTCAAGATTAGGTCAGAATTTGATTGTTAAATTTCAACTAAGTTTTCAAAATGAGTCATGAAATAAAGCTATATACACTACAGACATACCGACATTACAGTCTCCCTTCTGTGAAGCAGGCAAAGAATTGTAAAGCTTTTAGTTATTTTCTCTTGGAACTCATATTGGAAGTAAGTAGCATTAAAAAAAAAGTATGCAGAAACAATTCAGTAAATATCAGAAGTTATAGTCTAATTGATTATAGTGTATTTTGACATACCGACATTACAGTCTCCCTTCTGTGAAGCAGGCGAAGAATTGTAAAGCTTTTAGTTATTTTCTCTTGGAACTCATATTGGAAGTAAGTAGCATTAAAAAAAAGTATGCAGAAACAATTCAGTAAATATCAGAAGTTATAGTCTAATTGATTATAGTGTATTTTTAAATTACAGTTCTTTTTTGTATTAAAAAATAATTTTTTTTGCCCTTCCCTAGACTGATATTAGCAGACACGACTAAAATTAGGTTTGGTTTTAGTAACAAACTATGAATAATATCTTACAAACATTTTCTTGTATCATTTCAAAATTCCTGGCAGCTTCTTATTCTTTTCATTATCCTCCATTTTACTGACTCTTTAAATACAGCTGTATTCTTTGAAAGTTTTGCACTTGAAAATCTGCCAAGCTGCCATATGATTCCATGCTTGAGCTTCTGATCCTTCCTGGTAATTTCCACATTGGCTACCAGCTTGCTTCTTAGTTTCCCAGTGATATCATACAGTTAATCTAAATGAAGGAAACTTGTTAACTCTGCATAGATATATTAACATTATAAAGGGGAAGAAATAAATGAGTACCAAACCAGGATTTCTGTTGCATTCTATTTAATGATGGAGATATCGGGAAGCAGTCATTGCAAGGAGAAGACAGAGGTATCCAAATGATAAAATCTGTTCTTTACTAATTGCTAATAATAAAACATCAAGGGGAATTATTTGAAAACATTAAGGTATAAGTATTTGAAGACTCAGTAATTTTTTTTGAAAAGCTTGCTTTACTTATGCCCTAGATACAGGAGGAATAAAGGAATACAGAAATAAATGGGAGACTTTTGCATGGAAAGTCTGACTGGCTAATGCAATGGTTTCTCAGACCTTTAAACCCCCCCCCCCAAACTATCAATTACAATGGTAGCTTTTCACCATTTTTAGGATCAGCATATTGTAATACAGTAGTTATTATTAATTTTGACATATTTTTTATCCAGCAGAATTGTAACATTAAATGTGATAACACCAAAATATTAGATATACCGACAAAGTTGAATAAATTCTATTATGAGAATGTAATATTATTTCTGTATTACTTGCATTGATGTATGAGTATAATCTAAGTAAGAGTAATAAAAATTAATAGCATTTCCATGAGCCACTCGAGGACAGAAGATTGTGCTGATGCCTCAGGAGAGTGGTAGACCTTATTTCTCCTTAGAAATTACACTTGAATTACAGGCTGTTCATTCAGGTTACATACCCAGAGTTATAGGCTATACTTCAAACACATGACTGATAATTTTTGTTTGGTTTCTTTTCATGGGAAAAGTGGTCATAAAAGGAATCAGCTTGTTTTTTGATTTTTGGGTTTTTTTGTTATTTCAATTTGATATTTTATTACAATGCAATGCATAGGGGAATTCAACTGCAAAGAGTTATTTGGTAGAACTAACAATAAACATTAAGCAGATGTTATTCATAACATGCAATTGTTAAAGAAATATTTATTGCTGTTATACGTAATCCATATAAACACACTATTCATACATTGCATTGTTGATGCATCATATGTTCATTTACATGAATGGTATAAATGTAGCATAACTAATGAATTACATTAAATGAAATCTTTAAAATGCCAAAGAGCTAAAATGACACGTCAAATGAAACAATAATCTCTTGCTCATTTCTTGGATCACTTTTAACAAGTTCAAACAGTAACATTTTTTTATTATTAAAGTTTGGGAGATCTGGTTTAACTTTTGTGTTTTAGGCTTTAACTTTTGATGTTCTTAAAAGCATTTAAAGCATAGTCATATCAAGGGGTAACAATCAAAACAGACATAATTAAGACATCTTCTAATTAAGCAGTCATTAGACTCTCCATTTTCTTTGTGTATCAAGCCTGAGCAGAGCTACCAAAACCTTTAACATTTTCAATGGCATCTTAATGTTTAACCCTGTTATCTGAAAGGCAAATAAACCCAGAGTTTTAGTATTGCCGTTTTTTTTTCCCCAGGTTGTTTTGTTTTGGTTGGTTGGGGTTGGTTTTTTTGTTGTTGCTTCTGCTGCTGCTGTTTGGTTTCATTTATTTATGGAAAATAAATCTTAAACAGAAAGACTTCACATGCCCTTAGCTTATGGTTGAATGGACTTGAGCTTACTGATGGGTGAGGTGTTCTTGTCTGGTAAGCTTTACCACAGAATCAGTTCTCAGAAACAAACAGAATGCCCTGAGCTGGACTAATTATATGATCCCATCAGCAAATATAAAAGAGGAAGAGTAAAAATAAGATGTCATGACAACTATTGTAATCTATGCAGAGTCACCCTACCCAGAACTGGAGGCATTTTAAGGCAAGCATATACTACTTCAGTAACAAAAGTTCACAAGGTAAGAAATAAACAATGGAGATAAAGTCAGAGTTTTCTAGTTACAAAACTCTCAAAAGGAAAGGCTGCTGAGGAATGCTAAATCAAATATACCTAAACCTAATATACATAAACACGGATCTACGTTTCTTACCATGGCTCTTTTGCAAAGGTTTCAAATGAAAAAAATGTAAACTGATCAGGAAAATAATCACTAAAGAAATAGCTTACATATTGTGACAGCAAATATTTTTGCTGCAAGATAACAAAAGCCATGGTTCAGAAGACATACAGATGGGTTGTTTAACCTGACATCTTGGTAATGTGAGATATGGACAGTTAATATTGCACAAGCAAAAAGAAAAAAAGTATAGTAGCATTTCATCAAATCTGGGGTTTTTTTGATAAAACCAGATTTGTGCTCCCATCACATTATCAGTAAAATTATCACAGTTCAGAATTACTAATGAATAAAAAATTAGGACACATTAACCCATGAAGAAGAAAAGAGTTAAAACTAGTGAGATATTTTCCTAGTGTTAAAAAGAGATAATTTCTTCTGAACTTGTTTTTCTACCACACAAAATATAGGACTGAAAGTCTTAAGGATGTTTTAAAACATAGATATTGAAAAGAGATATGGATGCAAGATTCAATATTTAGTTAATTTAATTGGATCCAATTTAAAAGGAGTCTAATTGCACACAAATATTGTACTTTATACTCCAGACCAATGTAATTAACAGCTTTCTTACAAAACATTATTACTATATGCCAATGCTGCATTTGTTCAGTTAGGAATATATCACTGTATAGATGCACAGTATATTGATGTTCAAAACAAATACTTAAAGTACAAAATTATTTTCTTTTAAAAAGAGAATTTTAGTAGCTAATTAGAATCAGAAAGGTGAAAAATGAATCAAGGTAAATGGATTGTTATTTAGTTAAAAATATTAGGCTGGTTACATCCCATTTTGTCTGTACACCATTACGTCATTATATACCATGTTCGTTATTTAATAATATTTCTATATTGATTTTTGCATATTATTTTCACATTTTAAACACTTGTGTTTGCTGCAGGATATGACTTTCACTTTCACCAACCAAGATCATAAAGGTTAATAGAAATAAAAAAACCCTACAACTTCTAGGTAATAAAAATAGGTATTAAATCCTTGGGACAAAAGACTGAGAAAAAAAGTGGAAAGGAAAAAAATAAAATATTTGGCTGATAAAAAAAAATTAAAAGAGACTGAATTATATACAGAGTAGTCTTGAGGATCTGGAGAATAAGAGACATCAAGGAAGGCATGGAAAAGAGCCAGCTCATAAACTTATGTAGCAACACACACTTAAAAGTATCTGGCCTTTTTCATTATCTTTAAAATCCAAACTGCACAAACTTGAGCAGGAGCAAAGCATACCAAGTAATATATAAAACAAATCTCTTCTGGCTTTGTTTTGCGACTACTGCAATTGCAATTTGTGATGACGATTTGCCATTGTAATAGAACACGAAAGAACCATCAAGCTTCTCAAATGATAGCTGATATAGCTTGTGTTTGCATGAACTCCCAAACACCAGAAAGGCCCCAAAACCATTGTCTTATCTATTCAGAGGCTAACTGGAAATCCTCTTCCTAGAAAGCAATGTGAGAAGGCCAAGCTGAATGCTGTATAAGATAATTACGCAACCTCCTTATTCAAGTGCTTTCTATTTTATTCTTTGTTGCCAAACTGACACACAAAATTAAAATGGCAATGTTAATCAAAAGACAGATAATACATGTGGATCTCACCATCCCTTAAAATAATTGGATGAGATTAATCTTTTCCACAGTGGTGATTTTCAGTAACAGGAACAGAAAAGATAGGCACAGCAAGAGCTTCAGTGCAATAGTAAAGATGCACTCCCTCACTGGCCCCACAGACTTGACTGAAAGTTTATGGCTAGGTGTTGCTAATAAGTTAGCAATGGAAGCATCAGCAGGCAGCTTGAAGAAAGAACTTCACACTTGCCTTCCAGACCTTGACATCCCTTCCACCTCCCCCTACAATGAATGAATAATTGGAAGGATTATAGGAGAAATTTTACAGAGATATTTTACAGGCAACTTTTCTAAGACTTTTTCAAAAAATGCTTTGAGCATGTAGTGAGAGACAGCAAAAATAAAATGTTTAATTGATATCAGCCTATTAAGATACAATGATAGCAATGGGATTTAAAAAAAAAAAATAGCCATACCTTTTGAATGTCATTGCCCACAGGGAAAGAAAAAAAAAATGAAAGAAGAAAGTATTCCCCTCTCCCTGAGAAAAGCAAAATAAAATTAAAAAAGTTTCATAAGACTTCGTGACTACAGTTGAAGAAATTATTAAGGTGGGGGTGGTGGGAGAAAAAGTGAGTCTTGTTACTTAAGTAAAAATCCTGGAATACGCATAGGACATAGATGCTGTGTGTTCAGGGAGCCTCAGAAGGAAAAGCTGAAAGCAGTATTGACATGCTAAGGAAAAGCTCAGCTCTTAGTCCTCCAAATTCACTCCTGCATCTTACTGCAATGGACTTTTTTTTCTACCCGCTCTCTCTCTAGGACTGAAGATTTTAGAGGATCAAATTTTGTGACTTCTCAGATCCTGCAGGCAAACAGACCGTCCAGATAAACACTGTGAACTGTAAATCTCAGGTTCTTTGGAGACCAGACCACACAAGGAAAGCTCAGGCCTTTTTTGAATCCTGAAGTACTACTTTGTGTGCATTTTTTTTCTTGGCTATGATACCTTAAATGAAAATAAAAATCATTGACCATACAGCCTGTCTATATTTTACAGGTGTTTCATTAGAACACTGAATGCACTATTAGTTGTGGGAGAATATTTTATATCCTTTGGTCAAAAACCTAAATGCAGAACACGTATTCTATGCTTTGTGCTTGTACCTTCAAATTTGTCTGGGAGAGCATGCTTATGCCACTATATGTTTTTCTCTTGCTTTGTTTCATTCAGACAAAGTCAGTATTGCCCAAACACCTCTAAACTGGACCTCATTCTAATCTAAATTTAACAGCTCTAAACTGACCTAATCCTGAGGCCTAAATTAATGAGAATCAGAGCTGAACTTTCTAATTTAACAGCAAATAATAACGTTAAGAAGGGAGGGAGACAGAAAAAGGGAAAGAGGCAGGCTTTTCACTGGAAGTTAAAAGAAATATTTTAGTCTGGAGAAATAACACAGACAACAACAACTACTGCACTTGTGACTCCGATCCTATTAGCCCTTTGGTAAAACTAAACAAGGGCAAGAAAGGAAACCATTTGCATCAATATGGCAAAATCAGTTGTTAGAAGTTCATGAAAGCTGTTAAAAAACAGAGCATGTCCCCTTTGCTGCACCCTCTGTACCCACCTGCCCAATTGGACAAAAAGCTCCTTCCCAATTCAAGCTCCCACCCAGGCCCAGGCCCACACCCATGTTGAGGCTGAGGCCCGGGTCCAGGCTAAATTCCAAATTTCATAGAATCACAGAACGGGTTGAGTGGGAAAGGACCTTAAAGATCATCGAGTTCCAACCCCCTGCCATGGGCAGGGACACCCTCCCCTAGACCAGGTTGCTCAAAGCCTCATCCAGCCTGGCCTTGCATTTTCCTCAATTCTTCCCTCTCTGCTCTCTCCAGATTCCCCCGATTGCGGCTCCTCCTACACCCACGCACTCTCCGAGCCAGTGCTTGCTTCCAGTTAGGCCTTGCAATCCTGACCGTAATAAATGTAACGGTCTTTACTCCATAACATCAGAATTGCACCTAAGGAAAAGGTATCCAGGTGAGGATGACTAAATCAGCAGTCTTCACCGATTGTCCCTTGACTCTGTAAACAAACAACTCCCTACCCATAATGATATAATTAACAATAAGGCACTGTTGTTAATATTATTCTCCATTAGACCCTGTGACTCACCCGGCCTGCAGAGAGAGGTTGTGCATGCATCTTTTAGACACACAGATTTGGCACACTCTGGAATACACATTGTGAATGTACAGGCTATTTTCCATATTTCTTAATCGCTGAGAAAGAATCAGAAACCAACACTCAACATTCTGTTGGCTGCTGCCTTCCTGTTCATACCTGGAGATCTTAGAGCATACACTTCTTCATTGAAGACATTGCATAAGCATTGTTCTCTGTTGGAGCAATGCAAATTGCAAGAAGAAAATTCATTAAAATGCTAGAACTACTTCCTAATGATTTCAGGCGGGAACCTAGGTATTAATAGATTGCTTACAATACTACACAAGAAGACTCCTAGATGAAAAGTCCCTTACAAACTTTTACAGTATTTTGACAAATGAAGAACCAAGGATTAACTGGCATAACAAGAAATTCCCATGCTGTTCAGTCATAGCCCAACATTTTTCAGCATAACCATGTAAGTATAAGCCATGGCAGTTTAACAACAGATGGAGAGTGGAAACAATTTTCAGGAATGCTTTGTAATACTCTTTCTCCATTCTGGTTCAAGCCAAGTGAGCTCTTCCTGCTTTTGACTATTTGTCAAACATTTGAGCTTCATGGTCATTATAATGGCCATGATAATTAGCAGGATTAGAATTATAATTTGGGCAATAATTATAATTTAGGCATGAATGGCCGCAAGTTCTTAGAGCTATATTTCACAAATTATTACAAATTTTCTGTTAGAAAATTTCCAGAAAAAATAAACCTAATACTTGAAAGTCAGAATCTCATCATAAAAAAACTCAGAAAATCTGTGGAAACCAAGAACACACACAATACCGTCAGTGGAGGAGGTTAATGATATATTTGAATATTCTGTTACTGGAAAAAACAGGATTGTTTTTCCTTGCAGTCTGACATTTGGAGTTGCTCTCTTTGGACCACTGTCCAAGTCAGATAAATGCCACTTCATTAGAACAAGAGTAATTATTCTTTTTTTTCTTTTTTTTTTTTTTTGCATACATAATGCTTGATTGAAGCAAGTATGACTCTGCTGATATTATCATCTTCTGTTTGTAATAAGTATTCTATTTGCATAACTTAATCTAAGCACTTGATATATTAAGTATTTGATTGAAGCAAAAAGTGTCCTTTATCATATTATTTACATGTTTGGAATATGTGTATCTGTTCCAGAACTGGTTTTAAAAATTGACTTTAGAAAAGTTTTGCATTCCTATTTTTTTTAATCACACATCTATAATGCCAAAAGATGGACTACACTAAACCATTTTTTTCATCCAGACATATTGCCTAGAAAAAAACACCTCAACATATTTTCTTTGCTTTTCAGAATATATTCTTATATCATATTTTCATTATTCTTTATATTTTTTCCAGCATTCATTTTCTTTCCCTTTAAGCTTTATCTTCTTTTAAAAACACAAAGTCTATTACAGGATGTTCCATTTGCTTCTTTCCTGTATGTATGCAAAGTTTTATATATGTGTTTTTAAAAAATATATAAGGAATGAAAAATAGAGGAAAAATGTCTCAACATTTCATGTGCACATGGACACAGGTATATGTGTATGTGTGATTCCCCCAATATTAAACTTGAAAGGTTTATGACAGCCTGTTCCAAGTATTATATGCAAGTTATCAGAGGATAAGAAGTATTATTAAGGAACAGCGACATACTATTGGTTCCACACACAACCTAATATAAATGTCAGAGATTATCTAAATCTCAGAAATAGTGTTCATTATACCTCATGTCCTACCCTTGATTCTTCTTACATTCTTAATGGTTTTGTTCAGTGGTGTTTTTTTATACCTGTGGTTTCTCTTTCATGGTTTATTTCATGTTGGTGTTACTAGTCTCTCTCATTTCTTCTAGATTTCAAAGTTTTTTTCTTGTGCTATTTTGGTGTGTTTTGTTTCAAACTGACAAATGGAAATAAACTGATGAGACAAAGTTTCTGATTTTGCAAAATACTCACTGTGAACACCTGCGTGCTTATACAGTTACATATTTACTTGACTGGGGCCTGGGCCTGATACATTCTTTATTCTAATTGAACAATGTTCCCTAGAGGATGCACAATTTTATAATGAAATTTAAATTTTAATACTTTATTTTTCATCTGCAAGGAACTTTCTATGTTTAACATATGCACCATATAATGGTCAGATTATAGGCAAATATTTTACTCATTTGAGCAGAAATGAATTATCAGTTCCTTAGCCTTATAAGATGAGATAGAATAACATGACAGTGGATCTTTTTTTTTTTTTTGCAAACTGAGAACCAAGAAGAAATAGCTTTCATACATTAATAGAAAATAACATTAAGAGTTTATGGCTATATTTCAGACTTTCTAGTTGAATCATCCAGATTTAGAGGAAGGAGGAAAAGAAGGGGTTTTTATCATCTTTGTTGGCCTGATTGTAGGCCTTACAGCTCCTCAGATGTTGCTCCTGTGACTACCATGTCAAGAGGAAACTAAGAAGTTGATCACATCCTTGCTAGCTTCAGACAGCTCATGGAGACATTACAGCCCTGTTCCTTGTTTTACAGAACCACTACAGCAGTTTCCCTTTTAGCTACCAGAAGAGCAGCATTTGTTAGCTGAGAAATGTTTTGGGAGTCCTGGATTCATGACAAAGGTGTGGCAAAATTTGAATGGCATAATTGTGCTTGAAGATGAGAAACCCACAGAATCAC
>VZTO01009697.1:0-15982 GCA_013400615.1 Syrrhaptes paradoxus
GATTCTATGATTTATGGATGACAATAGAATCAAAACAATCCTACTTCACTTAGAAATGCTTTACCAATCCTATCTTCATACCACTTCTTCCAGGTACATTTTTTGCAGATATGGTTGGTTTTGGTCTTAGAACTGCAGTTGCAGTACTTAAGATATTGTAATATGTAATATTTAAGAGCTCTCAAGGTGAGTTCAGAGGAGAGCCACAAAGATGGTCAGAGGGCTGGAGCATGTCCCCTGTGAGGACAGGCTGAGAAAGCTGGGGTTGTTCAGCCTGGAGAAGGCTCCAGGGAGACCTTACAGCAGCCTTCCAGTACCTAAAGGTGACCTAACGGAAAGCTGAGGAGGCACTCTTTATCAGGGAGTGCAGTGATAGGATGAGGGGTAATGGTTTTAAGCTGAAAGAGAGGAGATTTAGACATTTTTTAATGTGAAGGTGGTGAGGCAGTGGCCCAGGTTGCCCAGAGAAGCTGTGGATGCCCCGTCCCTGGAAATGTTCAAGGCCAGGCTGGATGAGGCTTTGAGCAACCTGGTCTAGTGGAGTGTGTCCCTGCCCATGGCAGGGGGGTTGGAACCTGATGATCTTTAAGGTCCTTTCCAACCCAAACTATTCTATGATTCTAAGATACTGAAAAAAAATTTACTTCAAAAAAGACAAAAAAAGAAAGTGGTGTGACACTAGACAGAAAAATTTCATGCAAAAATAAAAGGTTTTTTTTTAATACTATTTGGATCCATTTAGAATTCATAAAGAAAAAAAAATCCTTTCACATGAGTCTCTGTGCTATTTTCACTGCATGCACTTTGAGCACAGAACAAGGATCCCTCTCCGTTTAAGTGGCATACTGTTCTAACATAGATGGCTATCCTGTGCTGGTAACGATAGGTTAAGAAGGTCTGGCTCCAAGCCCTCCCTTTTATTATCACTTTTAAAGTGTTCCTATCTCTATTCAGAACCAGAGACTCTGTTTAAATAAAGTTCAAGTTGACCTTCCACTAAAAATAGGATAATGTTCAACTAATTAAAAATAACAGACAATAAAAAATTCCATTATGTGCTACCAAAAGGTTTTTGAATTCTATTTTTGTTAAATGCAATTCCCTCATTTCTCCTTTTTGTTATTTGCTGAGGGTTATCTATTGCAACATTATACTATACTGTTTTGCTTAACAAATGTCTATCTCTTACTCAGTTGCAATGTGGCAAAAAAAACCCCAACACATGGTTTTCCCTTCTCTTTGTAGAGCTGCTACTCTTGCCAACTGATTTTGTTGTTTCACACCCATGCATTACCCTAGGATGCTTCACCATCACATACCATTTTATGTAACAATTTTCAAATTGATATAAAGGCCTGCATTATTTGTTTTGTCCAGTGACCAAAATAGCATAATTCTTCTTCCCTGCTGTCTACAGATACACACAAAATAACCACAAAAATTAAGGGTAGCACATGTGATTGATACTTCTTAAGTATATATTAATTTGAGATATGGATGAAAATAAAAGAAAAAATTGTCTTTGTGTACATAAAGATTTTGAAATATGTCAAGTGTTACATTGAATGTAACAGCCCTCCATTATGCCTCACTTACAAGCAGGTGCCTTTTATATTTTAAAACCAAAAATAATTGAACAAAATTACCTTGTACAGTAATTCATCATTTTCAAAACTGAGGTGATAAATGTACATTTACACAAACTTTACTTGCACTAGATGCAACATCCAGCAAAGAACTAAGAGCTAAGTTAAGCGTTTGAAAATGACAGCATCCATGCAACATTTTACCCTTCCTTTTCCAATATTCCAATATGTTTTTTCATATTTGGAAAATACGCAAACACACTGCACAACTTTGTCTACTGGCTTCGAGTGACAAGAGCATGACGATTCAAAATATTCAGAACATTTTAAAAAAACATGTTTAAAAGTTCTTTTCCCAGAAAGCTGGGTAAGAAAACCAGCTTTTTAACTCAAATTTTCAGGGCAGTTATTTGATTAAGCAACTGTAGTTCCATTCACAGCTTCATGTCCTTTTTTTAAGTGGAAAATTCCCTTCATTCCTCTTCAATCTTACCTTTTGAATCAAGACTCTAACAAGAGGTCCTAGAAACAACTCTGTTAAGAACTCCTCTTGATGCAGCTTGACTCCAGAGGCACTGACAGTGCAACAGCAAACAGTTGTCTGTCATTCCTAGCCTGTGAGAAACAAAATAGGAGGGTAAGAGAGTCAAAATGGGGAGGGCAGTACCCATTTGGGACCTCCTCCTAAACTTATCTCCTGACTTCACTGACAACTTGCTACTGAAAATACCACTTAAAGAAATCCCAAACTCATTCCTAGTCTTGCAAACTTAGTTGTGTGCTGAGCTTTTAGACCCTAAATCAGGCACCACTGGAATCAATGGTAAAGCACCCTCAGAAGTCAATGAGGTTTCGGTTGAACATGAGAGGTGGAAAAGGGAAGAAGGAAAGCAAATTCCTTTATTGTAAAATCCAGGTCAAATATAGTTGCAGTGTACACACCATACAGTTAATACGAACCATGCTGCACATGACAATCTTCTCCATTTATCTTCACAAAATACTCAAAACAGAATTCCAGATTTATAATATTTTCTACTAAGGCAGACATTTAAGAAATGGACATGAGTGAAGTTTTGCTAATTTGCTATTATCACAAATTTCAGTACCCCGAAGTGTAGTATGCAATAGTGCTCATGTAAAAAAACTCCAGAAATTCTGAAAAAGCCGAGGTTGCTCAAAATTTATATCTGTTCTGCTAGAGACTCTCTATTCTGCTGCTTAAGATCTTAATGGTCTTAAACCATTCAGTCTGAAAATTTGCATGAAGTCTATGTGTCAGGCTGCATCTTCTTTTTGGAATATTTCAAAGACAGCAGTTTGGCTGTTTTTTGTTGATTTAGGGGTAAAAATGGCACTGACAGCCTGAAGGTTGAGGTAATCTGACACCAAGCATTGGACAAGCATTGGTAATCTGACACTGAGCATTGGAGAGGCTCAACTAGAAGAAAAAAAAGACACCTGAGGAATGAGTACATACTGTGACTACTCACAGGTGAGGAAAAAAAACAAGACTTGGTCAGACATAAGAAACAGTGGGGGGAGAATCAATCATATTTTGGGCCCTGTCATGCAATAGTCAGAGGATTTTGTTCTTCTGCAAACAAGTCAAATATTATTCATAGAAATTCACAGAATCACAGAATGTTAGGGATTGGAAGGGACCTCGAAAGATCATCTAGTCCAATCCCCCTGCCGGAGCAGGAACACCTAGATCAGATCGCACAGGAACGCATCCAGGCGGGCTTTGAATGTCTCCAGAGAAGGAGACTCCACCACCTCTCTGGGCAGCCTGTTCCAGTGCTCTGTCACCCTCACTGTAAAGAAGTTTTTTCTCATATTCAAGTGGAACCTCCTATGTTCCAGCTTGAACCCATTGCCCCTTGTCCTATCACTGGATGTCACAGAGAAGAGCCTGGCTCCATCCTCCTGACACTCACCCTTCACATATTTATAAACATTAATTAGGTCACCCCTCAGTCTCCTCTTTTCCAAGCTAAAGAGACCCAGCTCCCTCAGCCTTTCCTCATAAGGGAGATGCTCCATTCCCTTCATCATCTTTGTGGCTCTGCACTGGACTCTCTCCAGCAGTTCCCTGTCCCTCTTGAACTGAGGGGCCCAGAACTGGACACAATATTCCAGATGCGGTCTCACCAGGGCAGAGTAGAGGGGGAGGAGAACCTCTCTTGACCTACTGACCACCCCAGACTTTCCTAGATCACATAATAATTTATTATGGGGAAATGTACCTGGTATTGCCATATTAAACTTTCAATTTCATTCATAATTAATTTCTCTCAGAATTTTTTCAAGGTTCAACCTTGAAAGACAATCCTTGCTTCATGAATTTAGAAGGCATGAACAACAACAGTCGGAAAAGAAAGCCACTGGACTAAGAAATATTTAATTTTCTGAGCATTGTATTAAAACTACATGTGAAATATGTCCACATGATTCATGTCAATATGAAACAATGAGGACATATAATGGGACATTGCCCTCTTTGTGAGGGTGGCCTTTGAGTATTTTGATTGTCCTTGTATAATTGTGGGTAGTGGAATGGTATGTATATGGTTCANATTATCACATACATGACGCAATCCAAGCCTCAGTCTTCCAAAGTGCAGTTAGTATTTCTCAGCATTTTTTACCTCTCTTACGTACTTCATGAATGTTACTTGAAAATTAAGAACAAACAAAAATGCTATTCCCTTAACTGCAAGATGCAACATAGATGATCCTCATTACACTTTTTTTCATCAATAGATCTTTGTAACTACATCAGTGCTTCATTTATGAAGCAAATTACTACAGCGGTGAACAGATATCTTTCTTATTAATAGGCACACTAAAGAGAGGTGTGGAAAATGCCAGTTTTACTTGAAGTTATTTATCCTGTCATCTGCATTATCAAATGAGGAATGGGATTCAGTTGCTTAAGCTAAGCAGCTAAGTACCGCTTTAGATACTGAGGGGTATCCATCACACAAGCCTCAAGGGTACCGTGAGTTTCCCATAGACTTCAACTACATATGCTGGGGCTCAATATGGTGATACTTTATGAGGCCAAAACCGTCTAAAATGGCTCTAGACACCTATGCTCAGGCATTTGAATTATTCCCAACTTGTCTTTATCTTAACAAATCCTCCTATTAATTTGTTGCTATAAAGCTTTTCCACCTGAACTTGGGTTTGATAGATCACCTATGAAATACACGTGGTAGGCACATGTCCTTACAAGAAAACATTGCAAATTTTGAGGTCTTCTAGATTTCCTTAACAGCCTTCTTGTAACATCTGCTGTCTATTAACTAGTTATAACTCTTTATCTCATAACTTTATATCTTGCTAAATTTAACCCTCCAATTTCTATAGCTAGCCCACCTTCCACTAACTTTATTTTTAAGCAGTTTTAATTTGTTGTTGTGCAGTGTTTTGCTGGTCAGTCCAATCCAATGGCATCCACACAGAAAAATTAGTTCTCACCACAGAAATACCAGTCATTTTGCTGTGAAAACTACATTAAAGTAACAACAATATAGAACTTGAGTTCTTCCTCAATTCCCTTGTCCTCTTTTTTTTTTTTAAAGGTATTTTTAGATAGATGAAGTTATTCTTTTGTTCAAAGATTTCCTTCATTTTCTGTTATATTTAATACATTTACAAAATTGGTAATCATTCATTCAGGTACTTGCAGAATTCAATAGCTTCTTACAGGACAGAAATTTGGCAATTCCTCTGACAAAGAACTGTATATGCTGGAGTCACATCACTCTGTCATACCAAGGGATTTCATTCTTCAGATTTTTAAACCAAAATGAATCAACAAAGCAGCATATTCACTAAGCAGTGTCAAAAGGTTTAACTCAACAGAGAAAAAGAAGCCAATGGCAAAAGGCCACAAAACCCTACTCCCCACCCTTCCTTCCCTCCATTTCACTCTCCAGTTCATGATGTTTGTTCAGATGGATTATTTTGAAAGCTCTATAACTTCAGGGCCGCAGTCAAAACCGGCAGGTTTTGAACAAAGGTCTTGCCATCCCAAACCAATAAAAATAAGCACCTTGTTGCAAAAGGCCCTGAAAGCACCTTCAAATTTTGCCGAGAATGCTGATGGTAAAGACTGAAGAGTGTCTGTAGTAATTCACCCTAAACAGAGCAGCAGGGGTGAGTGCATGCATTTCCCTGGCAAGTGGGCTGGCAAGATGGATGAAAGCAGAAGACACTACACTAAAAGACATCTGTCACAACCCCTGTATTAAACGTATTTTTGTCTACTTACATTCTCCTACCATTCACGCCACATAAGTTAGTTTAAAAGCCCCAAACAACTCTGTGCCAAAAGCAGCCAGGCTCACAATGCACTATTCTACTGCATCCAATAACACCTCTCTGAGCCATATTCTCTCTTCAGTAGGAGGGGACATTCACATATATCTTCTTTGCCCTTGAGAGTCTCCCAGGTCTCTAAACTGAGGGCTGTCTGTCTCAACAGCCTGTTGAAGACACACGCTCCTGTTACAACCTGCATTCCAACACATCCTGTTTCCACCAAACAATCCCTGTTTCCACCTCTCTCCCCTTCTGCCCTCTGCCTTTTTCCTTCACAAGAGGACACTGCTGCTCCTACCTCATTACTTGAGGCAAACCCCCCCGAACTGAAGCCGGACCTGAGGTGGGGGGGGGCCCACAAAAAAAGGCCACAAAGTAAATGCATGAGAAGGGATGGAGGAGCCTTTACCAAATGAGCATTGTACTTGATGTCAAACAAGGCAAGAAAACTGAAGCATTGAAGTGTTCAGGCTCAGTCTTATATTTCTAAAGACGACACTAATAATATAGAGATTATTTAATGCTGAAGAATATATTGGAATGCTGATAATCACTTGTGCATTTTTTTCTATTGGTTGGTTAAACTGTCCATATTCCTATTAAAGATTTTGCAGCATATGTCCTCTTTACTCACAGAAGTTAAAGACGTGAAAAAATATGGACAAACCTATCCTAGTAACATTATTTCATGTAACAGTCCTAAACTAGTTTTTTTTTTCTGTTATCTGTTCCAGCGTCTAGCTCTTGATAGTTTTAAGTGACTATGAGATAAAACTTTTAAGATTCCTTTGGGAGATAAATTTACTTTCAAAAATCCACTTATCCAGTGGGAAATTTTATCTGTTATCCTACGTTCATTTTTGACCAGTTAAATATTCATTAAAAGCCCATGAGATATACTAAAGCTTTTCCTAGTGTTTACTTCACATTTAGTACTGCCATGAAGAAAAATTCTGAGCACTGATCATTTTTGTTTAGTGTACATTTCCAAAGCAAGTATATTATAATTACATTTTCGTTTATGGAAGCTTTCTAAATACCACAATGCTTCCTGAAGGCTGTCAGCTGTAATTTTTATTCCCATTTAAAAACAGGATCCATAGGTTCAAAATTTTTGAATTTATAGAATAATCAATCATAAAGCAATGTTTTATGCATGAATGCTGATAACGGACAATGGCAATGTTATTGTGTGCAAATTAACAATATATATGCTTTAGTAAGGCTTGTAGTCTCATCTCTAGTAATCTTCAGGGCTGCTCAATGGCTACTGGAAAGTACTTCTGAAGAATTGTTCATACCATTCTGAAACCGGTGAGCTTACTTGACCACCAGGGGCAAGGATCTTCCTCTTTGACATCTGTAAAAGATGACCTGAGCAGCTGGCTAAGGCATCTGAAAGCCAAGTGCCTACCTGTAGGCTGACAAAGCTCTATCCTACTCAAACTGCCTGAGACCAGTTTCCTTTTGACCTCTCTCCCCTTATATTGCCTCAGCTTCTAAAAGGTAGACAAACATCTTGGACTTAAAGGCCTTTAAAATAAGATGATGCTCGGTAGGTAGCATGCTTTATTAATTAAACTCCTGTACATGCAGAGGCTCTCCAGCACTTGGCAACAGACTTTATTACATATTAGGAAATTCAGACTTTTGCTTCAGGCTTGTATCTCAAGGTTTTAGTGACTTTTTGAGACGTTGTTGAGTTTCCCTATCTCAGTATCTAGGACTTAACACTGCAATGCTATTTAAGCTGAGGCTTTCTTTAAAATATTTTTAGTGATTGATGTTGTAGTAAGATCTCCTTCTGTCTTTGAAACACAATAGCTTCATAGCAAAGTGCTAGAATTCACATAGCACTCTGCAAATTATACCGTTCTTCCCTAATCCCTTTTTGATCACTGCTCATCTTCAAAGATTATTATATGAAAGTGCTTAAATATGCTCCTTCCACATCTGGTACTTGGAACACATCCCATCTGCTCTTTTACTTGCAGTTTGCACAAACAACACTGGAGGTCACTCTAGTATTGCTCAAGTAACAATTTTCTCTAAAGAGAAACAAGACACCCGAGATCTTCAAGATTAAATTGAATGGAGTTGATTAATTATAACACTTTGTGGGACATTTACACAAGTCAGACAAGTCTCATGATTTATTATGTTTTACTGAAATTGCACATTTAACTCAAGTCCTAGATTCACATGAACACAAAATAAAGGCAACTATCATTTAAATTTAAAAGTTTCTTTTTAGTACTGCTAGGAAATAAAGGCTCCTAAATCCAAAATACAAAAGTTAGACATTGCAAATTGTGAGACAAAAGGAACACTGCGGCTGTTTCCAGGTTTCAATGTCTCAGGATACTGCATGCATGTTTTAGATGTCTCTTTACACATCTGTGTTCATTGCAACCTGGCAAAAGCCTATGGGCCTAGAATAGTTAGGTTATAGCGTTTCACCTTCCAAGGAAGGCCTGATGGAGAACAACCGAACAAGCATTCGTTCCCTCAAGCTCCAGATCCAAACCCTCAGACCCCAGTGGTCTTAGAAATGCATTGGCTATTCCTACATAGCTGTCAGCCACCAAGAGTTTCCATGTGGACAATCCATAAGCAGTCTGTGTGTCTCTCTGTCACCGCACAAGAGTGTGCTCAAGTTTACAGTGCTCCGAAGGACATGGTCTCATCATTCATGAGCCCAGACTGGTAACCTTGCTTTTGGCATCAAATAGCTTTTGTTTAAAGAAGTAGCTTGGCTTTGCTAATAAGTAGTGGGGGCATTTCTGTTGAATCCAAAGGCTGAGTGTAGTCTGAGCTCTGTATTCAGTCAGTGTCTATAACCACCCCTCTCTTTCTTCCAAGTAAATAAGTTCTTTTGTTACTGAGACCACACTGTAATTTATTTCTGATGTGTGTTGTTTGGGGTTTCTGCATTTTGCATGGCCTCAGAATGTAATTGTCTTTCCAGCATAGTTTTCAGTAGATTTAAAACACATGTCTTGACAAGGAAATCAAATACAAACTCCAAAACATGATTCCATAATTTAGTACTGATGCCAATTAACTTCATTCTTGAGACACAGGAATTGTGCTATTATAGTTTGGGGCAGCTATTAGAACAGAGATCAAATAGTGTAAGACCTCCGGTGATGATAGTACAGACATAAATTATACCATTCATATTGATTTTGCTTCCTATCAAACCCACATAAAATAGTAACAAACGTACCAATTCTCCATTTTCTCTTGAACATTTTCCTTATGCAGCTCAAAAACTCTCTGTAGATAAGCAACAATTTACATATTTTCTCAGCTTACAGAGGAATTATCCTGATTTTTTAAAAAAAGCTATCAAAAATTCTTAATGAAGACCTTCCTTCAATAAAGTACATTAAAAAGCTGTCTAGAGTTCTCAAAAACCACTCTACTAAGTACCACATAGTACTAAGTACTACCTCAGTAGAATTAAATGCAAGAATCATTTCTGTAGTCTAAAAACAAGACCATTTTTATTTAGACTTTAAGAATATTTTAAACATATGACTCCTAGTAATATAATGGAGTTTTCTTTTGCATGTTTCTTCAATGATGATAGCAGAAGGAGCCATCTGGAAAAGCAGGGAAAGCATATTTTCTATTTTATATAGAAAAGGGGAATTTTTCCCTCTTACAAACTGTCCTTAATAAGTGGGCAAAATTCAAAACATAGAGCATTTTAAGGTTTTCTGTTAATGTTTTCTGGGTAAAATAACTTTGAAATAACAAAAAAAGATGCAAGCGGTAACATGGCATTTATTGCATGGATCTCTACGCCATTAAACAACCTTAAGTGGCAAAAGGCCACATATCCAGAGATATGTCTAAGTTACTGCCTTTTACTCATCCTGGAAGTGTCATCTATTCAGAATGTGAAGATTTTGTGTAATCATACAGGATTTTTACATATCCAACAATTCACTCGAGGCTTCAAATTGCCTGCTGGATGACTGAAAATCTCAGTCCTATCCACGATGCATGAGCTGTGAGTCAACTGGGTGTAAGAAGCACATGAAGACCAACATAGAACACATACCCATAAACTTCTGTCCAAGGAGGGGAAAAATACAACAGCTGCTGTTCACTCCTTTCAGGAACAGCTAGAAACAAATGCCCTTATTTGAAGGGGTATTACCAAATCTGAACTTGTATGTGTTGATATAATTTGGTTTCCTTTGGCTTTGAATAGTAAAAATGTTCTTGCATTTCAAGCAGTCTGTTTTCTGTAAAGAAAATAAATCTGCAGCAGGTCCATTAGTGTAGAAGTATACTGCTCTGCTCATTGTCCTCAAATCAATGAGGAAAGAAAACAAAAACAACCAAACCTTTGTACTAAAAGCTCCAACAAGTCTTTTGGTATTTATGCCTGAGAAATACTTGTTTCTCCACCAGCAAACATGATCTCTGACTGTCTCTGCTTCTGTCCTTTAAGAAACTCCCCTTAGCTATAATGGGGTATACTGAAGGACCATTTTGTCCTCACCTTGCTCTTCACACATTTGCTATTTACATAATCATCAAAATTTGGTATAATCATGCTTTTTGTCTTCATGTGTATGAAACCAGGCCCACTATGGGATAAAGCTAGCATTGTATCAGGTGTAATGCAGCTTATGAGAGTCTTACCCAAACACACAAAAGTACACAGGCATCAGCAAAACAGTCCAAATTACTCTGGGTACAAGCATATGAAACAACCAACAATTTAAACAAAGATTATTATGATGCTAAACTACTGAGTTGGATAGGGGGACACAAAGGAGGATAAGGACCATTTTGTATGTTACTGTTTTTAAAATGTTCCTCATTATTTAAAACACAGCAAACAGCACAAGCATCAACTAAATGAAATTTGACATGTCTTTTTTTAATGTCTACATAAACATAAAAAGACATACAGGAGAGAAAGAAGAAATATACAGGTAATACCAACAGTAGCATGGAACCCTATACAGTTCAGTGCAAGAAAAAAAACAAATCAAATTTTCTCTATCAATCCAGCCTTTTACTGTCTACTTTAGAGGGATGATTAAACGTCTGTTACCACAACAGGCCTGCATTCAGCTAAAGGACCATCCCTCTTTCTACAAGTGCTCCATAAACACTGCTGTTACTATAATGTCCCATTGAAACTTAACGGCAAATTCTCTGCTGTCATTTGTAAGGCAGAACTGAGCGTCTGACAATGACCACAAACTAACCTAGCTCCCAAGAGCTAATGAGCAATTAAAGATAAGGATTCAAAACCTTTTTAAAAGCTGTATTAACTTAAATGGTAAGGAGAATTTAATATTGAAATACAACAAAAGAACTGAGTTCTTTTAAAATTATAGAAACACCCTGTGCTTTCTAATGTCTGTCTCTCTTCTACATTCACAAGGTCAGGTTCTAGAGGAAAGTCCTAAAAGACTAATTTCATAAGCATATTTTAATCCAGCAATATTTTTGGTACTGAGGACAGTTAAAAAAATATTATTAATAGTGCTTCTTGATCAATAACTTATACACCAGGAAGCACGATCATCAACATCACTCCAGCTATTAAAGTGCTAATAAAAGCTGTGACTATAGGAGGGAAATAGGGTAAAATTCCTAGCATAAACATAACCTGCAAAAAAAAAGATTAAAAATAAGGATTGATTTTGTCCATTGCAGCATATGTGTAACCTCAAGTTAGATTTAATTTCCATTATACTACTGCTGACACAACCAACTATTGCCAGGGTAAAAAAAAAATCTAGAGTGAAGGAAATTGCATATAAAAGGCATATGATAGAGACCTTCTGTAATAGTTGAGAGAACAGAATTAGTAAAAACGGGAAAAAATTAACATCACTGGAAAAAAATGAATGCAATGCCTAATCGTTACTGTATTTTGCAGTAGTTACTGGCAGCACCTTCACCAGCAAATTCAAGTGTGCCTGCAAACCCTCCCAGGCACGTGTAATTTACAGGAGCAGCACCCCCCCCGCAGCGCCCTCCGCCCGGTCCCCGCGCGGCCTCCCCCCGGGCCTGCACCGACGCTCAAGGGGCGGGCGGGCCCACTCGGCGGGGCGGGGCCTCTCCCCGACGTGGGGGCGGGCGGTGGTGAGAAGCGACGGCGGCCATTGGTCCCTCGCGGGTTTGCGGGCGGGAACTTCCGCCGGGGAACGCTGGGTAAGGATTGTAGCTTGGGAGTAGTTTTCAAGTAGCAGCGATGGCCGAGTGGTTAAGGCGTTGGACTTGAAATCCAATGGGGTCTCCCCGCGCAGGTTCGAACCCTGCTCGCTGCGGCCCCGTTGGGGGTTGCTTTTTAAACTTGTTTCTTATTCCTTATAACGTGCAAGGTTTTACTGCTCATGTCTTCTCTCACTGTTAAAAGTGCTTCCGCAACAAGACGGATTATCGAGTAGTTATCCTATTGCAACTCGTTAGGCCATGACTGCAAACCCCTCTAGTGCTTCTGTGAGAAATTAAACTAGTCCCAGGGCACATTTCCAGCATTGCATCTAAAACATTTGTGATAAATAGCAGTTGATAGAGGTGGGAGAAGGGCACATGGGGATCAGTGTTCTTTACACAGCTCATCTTCTAGGTCCTTTGTAGACAGGACAGGCACTGTCTGAGTGCAAGACTCAGGATTAATCCAGTGCGTTACACACAGACAGTGTCCCAATTTGCCCTTTAGAAGGCTATTGTTCTGCCCTCATATCCTACAGCTGATACAACATGAAAACTTGTCAGCAGCAGGCTACTCTGTATTTACTGCATTTGCTACATCAAACATTCCCTTTCATGAAGGAAGCTGGTGTGATCACTCCTAGACCTCCAGCAAGAGGGTCTTAGATCATATTTTCCTGTCCTTTGTGGCCTTTTGCACAGGCATGAAGCACACACATACAATCTGGCAATGAGAAAAAAACCCACAGAAGTTATTATGCAGCTAATAACTAGGAAAAACATAAGAACAAAGCAATTCCCCATAAACACACACCCCTACCCACCCACTCCTCTTTCTGACTGACTTAAACTGACCTTTTACCACTCAGATGCATCAATCTCCTCCTATGTGTGTCCCCAGCATTAGTGAAGAGCTGAAAAATTTGCAAAGCCAGGTAAGAGAAGGCTGGAAATAAGAAAAGGGCCATTTCCAGAGAGGTTAAATAGGCTAGAATAGGTACAGCCACTTTTCACTCTTCTCTTTTAAGACAAAAACCCAACACAAACACACATGGAAACCCGTTCTTTCCAGCATCATGTTTTGTTAGTATGACTTCACCAGAAAATGGAGACAGAGGAAGCAGAGGAAACCTTGAAATATCCCTGCTCACAACAAAATAAAGGAGGGGAAAAACAAACAAACAATTAAGATGGTAGCAAAATGAACAATTCAAAGTGCTCCCTAACAAGGCTTCCAGGGATTTCAGGTTTGGGTATTTGTTTCTGTTATGGCACATACAGGTGTTAGAGATTACACTTCAGAGGTATTCTTAAACCAGTAAATAACTGACAATGGTACTGTGTAATACATGACCTTAGCACCAGGCATTTCCCTTAAGTTCTCACATTCATACTGGAATCAGACATCTTATCTCAGACATTGCAGAAGAGACAGTTTTTAAATTCAAGAGTACCGCCTTAAGCATCCTTTGGTAAGGTGCTACTTTCACCTTCACGTGTTTGTATTCTATCAGCAATTTAAAACTGTGTGCTTAGAGCAGTACAACATGTTAGTCACTCTGCAAAATATAAAAACTTCTAGTGAATGTGCACATTTCAGATGGCAAATTAAAAAAAATATAACTTCTTTTCCACATATAAGGCTTGATTTTATTTAATCAATCAGGAATTTAAACTCTTTCTTGTTCTTTTATAACTTGAAGAGCCCACCCATCCCTGTAATCTGGAACAGATGAGAGAAACTAGTTTGGGTAATGCAGTTTTGGATAGCATTCCAAATTAATAAAAAGACAGTATGAAAAGAGTCAAAATACTAAACACAGTGGGCAAGCTTTGTACTAGATCCTTCTTTTCCACTGCATCACTGACCACTTTAAGTGTCTTATTTCCAAAAGACATGTTTAATTGTTTTAATAAATCTGAAGACAAAGCACCAGCCCAATAAATATTTCTTAGGAAGTCTGCAACTTCAAGATGTCCTTTTCACTGTCCCCTTGCTGGGGATTGAAATGACAAATGACCAACACCAGAAGACATGGTTATTTTAAATTTTCTATTGAAAAATAAGAGGCCCGTCTGTCAGAAAAGCAACAAAAATCTGCTCTAAGGAAGTATTTGCATTTGGTGAACCTTTTTCTCCTCGAAACTGATTTTTCCTAAAATTTGCAGTTGAAAAATAAAAGAGCAGCAGTGAATACCCAAGTTATTTGCCACCCTCACCCTTCGGCAAGATTTATGAAAATGTTCCCATCGAGGCATTAAAGAGGAAGAACCATATGGTTTTAATTGCAGTGTTTTGGGTGTTGGTTTGTGGTTTTTTGGTTTTTGGGTTTTCGGGGGGGGTTTTTGTAATTGCAGAAGAAGGTAAGTAAACAGCCTACTAAAGCTATATACACATCAGCCGCACTAGTGTTCTGGGTTCAGTGATCGCTTGACTCCTGTCACTTTTCAGCTCCATTTTGTAGCGAAGAGTTAAAGTGCTACTTTTCTGATCTGCTTCCCTTTTTTAACCGCAGCTGTTAGAGCGAGAGCGCAAGGCAGTAACAAATCTAGTGCTGGAGTCCAGACCCCAATAGGTACATACAGGCTCAACATGGTCCTGCTCCATATCTCTGCGACTTGGTGCAATTTTCCTCCCCAAACCTGGCTCAGGCCCACCGCACTGCTTAAGATGTCTAGGCTCCTTTTCATCATCAGCTATGACACTGAAGCAAGCAGTCTAGCCCTTAGGCAGTGGCAGGCCGAGGATGAACACAGGAATCCTGGCGAAGACTCAGATCCTTTGAAAGTGAGGACTGCGACTAACAGAAAGCACCAAACACACCCAGGCCCAGCCAGCTGGAACAGCCTCTCACTCCTCTAGACCTTTCTGCTTATTCTCCTGCCCGCCATCCCATCAACATCATTCACAAAAAATCATTTATTGCGAGGAGGAGCTGACAGTACCCAGCATAAATTTGGAGGCCCATGGAAATTAACTGCTAGTAAATGACTAGCTCTGACAATCCTGACAAAGTAAATGTCATTTCTCTAAGGATTGATGCCTGAGAGTCAAACTGCATCTCCTTAGGAAAGCTGTCTGCCTTTGGCACCAAGGGTCCTTTGATACTTTCAGAGAAACAGTTGTGGCAAAACAGCAAGCAAATTGTTTTGTCCAGAGCACCGAGAACCACATTGCACATCAAGACTGGAAACCTTATGAACTCTGGCAGCAAAGTTCATTTTCTAGAAGTAACTGCTCTCCCTTACTGCCCCACCAGAAGGAAGCAAGACAAACCACTGTGAAGATAGATGAGAGAGGAAAGAAAATTCATTTTCTCTAGCATCCATCACCTATGACAGATTATGATATCCATCAGAGACTAAAATGTGTAAAGGTTCCCAATCTATATTGTGCACCACTGTAATGATTCAGACACAAGCCATTCAAAGCTGGGATAAATAGAACACATGAGCAGTGTCATCTTCATTAACATGGGAGGGAGCAGAATCTAATATAGTGAAGATGAAAGAACAAACATACGCAGTGCCTACCATCAGGGACACAGCTTCGCAACAGGGTGTACACTGAGCTGCCATAAAAATACCCAGTATAAACTAACTGATAAATATCACCCCATCTGACAGTGACAGAGGCTGACAGCTTGCTGAGCTGCTTTATCTTTTGCTGTGTAATTTCATCAGCTTTACAACAGCCTCACTGCTTACCTTCCCAGCAGTCTCGTCTCTCATTTCAGGATATGACAGTGTAAGATAGCAATGTTCATGCTCAGGAAATTAAAGCTACCAAGTATCTGTTTTAATCATCAGGGTACTTGCTTCTATTATAGAATATATAAACTGCCTTGTCCTTCCCCTTCCCCTCCCCC
>VZTO01009699.1:9460-24905 GCA_013400615.1 Syrrhaptes paradoxus
GTGGTGTCACCGGCCAGGAGGCTGAGCCAAATCTCAGCCCAGTGGTAATGTTCAACATCGATTTTTGTATTCCCCTTTCTCTGGCCTGGCAGGACTTTGGTGTGCACAAAGCCAACGGCTCCCGCAGCCACAGCCTCCTCGCCACCGTCGCACATCCATCCCAGCCCGCCTCCGCAACCCGGACTTGGCTTCGGGGGCTCGGAAGCAAAAAAAACCTCCAAAGAAAAGGGTGTTCTGGGGGGACGGAGGCACCCTGAATTCAGGGTTCCTTTGCCTGGCAGCTGGTCCCTGCAGGTGCTTTGCTGCGGCTGGGCACCGTGTGATGCTGCATCCCGCATCCCAGCCCTCCGCACGGCTCGTTCCCCACTGCGGCTGCAGAAGAGCCCCAGATCCGCCAGATCCATCCCCCTTGGCCCCCAGGGGCACAAACGCTCGGGGAAATCAAACCTGTGGCAAAAAGCGGGGCCGGGGCAGTGGCTCCCCACCTGTCGGCATGAAANCGTGTCAAAAAGCGGGGCTCCCCACCTGTCGGCATGAAAAGCTGATGGAGGGGTCCACAGGCACCCCCGTGCTGCACCCCTGAGCCAGGAGCCGGGTTTCAGGGAGCGTGGTGCAATACCTGTGTCCCCAATTGTCCCCATCACCGTGAGGTTCAGGTCACGTCCCCAAACCCCAGGGAGGACACCGCCAGCCCAGCCTCCTGCACGGAGCATCGCAGCCCGTGGGGCAGGGTCTCTCCAGCCCGGTGCAGCCCACCCCTGCCGACGCGCCCGTGCGGGCAGCTCTCACCCCGCTCCTGCCCCGTCTTTCCACGGGCGGCGGTGCCGGCGTGGGGCTGCTGGGGAGCCCCGCACCGCCTCCCCCACAGCACCATAAACCCAGCTTCAGCCTCGGAACTGGGAAGTCTGTCTTGAAACCAGTCTGACTAGAATAACTGGGAAGGCAACTGTGGTTTCTTTTCAGGAAAAAAAGAGATCTTGAAAAAGAACTGAAACTGTTTTCATTTGGACAAAAATATTCCTAGACGTTTTTCCACGTTTTGCCAGTGTGCAAGAGCATTTGCTTTTGATTTTTCAATGGAAACCCAGAGAAAAGTAATTGAAAATGATGTTTTCCCTGAGAAAGAAAAAAAAAAAAAAAAAAGAAAAAAAAGGCAGCGACTGCTGAAAATCCATTTTGCTCAAAACAAAGCGACGTGGTGAAAGAAAACCCTTCCAAAACTGGGCCTGGCCTGTGCTGACATGGTTCCCCCCGAGCTCTCGTCCTGCCCGAGTCGTGCTGGGGCGCGTGGTGCCGCACATCGCGGGCTGCTCGCCGGGGCCGGCGGTGCTCGGTCCCTCGGGACTGGCGGTGGCTGGCGTGCCACACGGCCCCGGCCCCTCGCCCTGCACCCGGAGCTGGGGAGCATCCCGCCGGCGGGTGTGGGGCGCAGCGTCCCCGCCACATCCCTGCCGCATCCCCGCCGCGTCCCCGCCGCGTCCCCCGTGGCACGCCTGCATTTTGGAGAAGGGGTGTGAAGCAAACATGAGACGGCCTCAAACACTTGGTCCCATGGTGCTTTTTGGAATAGTGATAATTAAATTCAGACTTTTTTCCTTTCAAAAATGCCCTGGAAAAATCCAATCACTTTGCAAATCAAAATAAGCATTTCCAATTAATCCTCTAACTCGAACCACATGGCTTTTAGGGAACGCAGTTGCACTCTGCTGAGACGCTATTTTTAAACCGGTTACGGCTCCGGCCGTGTTCGGAGCGTGCTGCAGGCAGGCACAGCACAGGCTGGGAGCTGCCAGGCACAGGCACTGCGAGGCAGGACTTGGGGGCACGTCGTCCCCAGCGCTGTTCCCGTCCCCGTCCCTGGAGGTGTGAAGGTGCTGCCCTGCCGCCAGCGCCGGGGCGGGTGAAACTCTTGCCCGTGGCCCCAGTGGCTGTGGGGACACGGGCTGAGGTTTCCGGAGTTCAGCTTTCCAGCTCGGATGTGGTGGCAGTGACCCCCCCCCGGCTCCTCCCCACGGCCAAGGGGTCCCAGCGCCAGCACCACCCCAAACACCTTCCCCAGGGGCTGAGGCTGCACAAACTCATCCCAGGCAGGGGTGTGCAGCCCGTGGGGCCGAAACCGCGGCTCTGCCAGGGCCGAGGGTGGGCAGGGGCCATGTGAGAGCAGCACCGGTGTCACGACGGGGAGGACGAGGACATCAAATCCTCCCCCTGAAACACCCCCCTGGGTTTACCACTGAGCCAGCACCATGCCCAGTGGTGCCAGTGGGAGGAACTGGTGGCACTGCTGGGGACACGAGCCTCAAGGTGCCCCGTGGTGGGCGAGGACACCGGGCTGAGCCATGGGGCCAGCTCCTGCCTTCCGCTCCCCGTCCCCCCCGCTCCTCCCCCGGGGGTGGCATTTCCAGGGCCCCTCTGTGGCGCTGCCAAGGCGGTTCTGAACGGTGCCAGCTGCCACCCGCCAAGCCGGGGGGGGAAATATATTTTTAGCCCTGGCTGGGGATTTGGGTGCTAAGCAGCCGGCACCTCGCAAGCTGATTTGAGCGCTAAGCTGAAAAGCTGGGGACGTGGCCAAGGCAGGCGCGGATCCGGCCCCGGCCCCCCCCCCTTTTCCCCCCGGCACTGGGAGAAGTGGTCCCTGAGCCGCCCCGGGGAGGGGGTGCTGGGTGAGCGCGAGATGCTGTGGGGTGGCATCCCGCCTCCCACCGCCTGTGTCCGTCACCCTGCCGTGCCCAGGGATGCCGAGGGGCAGTGCCGTGGGGGGGGGGTGAGTGGGGGTTCTGGCCCCCCTCCAGGTGGCGGGGGCTGGTGCTGGGAGAAGCCGCCGTCGGCAGGGCGAGGCGGGAGCGAGAGCCGCGCACCCCAGCCAAAGTCAACTCAGCCATCGCCGTTCCCAGGCTCCACGTGCTGACGGGCACCCCATCGCCTGGGTCTGAGCCAGTGCCTGGAGCTGGGGAACGTGGGGGTGCTTTGGGCCTGGGTCACCCCGCTGCGGTGGTTGGAGCACCCACATCACCGGGGGAGGGAGAAATGAGGGTGCTGAGCTCCCCTGGGAGCTACGGGAAAGGAGGGGCGGCGGGGCCAGGCACTGCAGCACTGAGAGCCTCAGCCCAAGGTGCCCCAAACTTCACGCTGTGCTCCCCCCAACCAGCTCCTCCTGCCCAGCACCCTGGCCTTCCCCACCTCCTGCCCACACCCTGCCCCTCCCTTGCCCAGCCCCTGTCCCCCACGCTGTCCCCACGGGGGTCCCTGCTGGCCAGGCGGCTGGTTGGGAAGGAGCTGTCCCCCTGGGGACACCCAGAGGGTGACACATCCAGCACGGTGGGCGAGCAGCAGAGGGGACGACCTCCGCCTGTCCCCCTGTTCCCCGGGTCCAGGGTGGTGCCCCCCCCCGTGAACACCCCGTGGCCGCCCTGCCGCTCTCGCTGGCTGCCAGCCCTGCCTGGCACCCGCTCCCTGCCCACTCCCTGCCTGCTCCCTGCCCGCTCCCTGCCCGCTCCTGCCTGCACACGCTGCTGGCAGCGCCCGCGCCCAAGCCCTGGCGCGCTCAGCACCCTGCGCCAAGGAGCCCATCCTGACCCTGCTCCCCAGCACGACTTTGCCAACGATGGCGCAGACACCCCCCGGTCTGGCCCCACACCCAAACGGTTTCCTCTGCCGATGGCGACTGATCTACCACCCGTCACCGGGCTCACAGCACCCACCCGGCGATGCGCAGCCGGTGCTGCTCCCCACTCCCCTTCCCCTCCCGAGGAAGCCGGCAGCGTCTCCGGCTGCGCCCGGGCCGGTGGGTGTTTGGCAGACGGGTGCGGAGGTGGCTGTCGGCGCTGTACCTGCGCCAAGGTGCCGGCTCCAAAACGCTCCTGGTGCCGGAGGTGCGCGGCTGGACCCCGGGGGTGCCCGTGCCTCCCGGGGGAGCTGATGAGGGGTGATAGCGGGGTACGAGCCCTGGCACCTCCCCAGCCCTGGGGGGAGAAGGGGCCACTCCCCGGGGCGGCCGGGGGCACAGTTGGGGATATTTCGCAGGGAGGAAGGAGGCCGCCGCGCTTGGCTCTCGGCCCCGCAGTGTAGGCTTTCCAAGCCGCTCGCCGTTCGTTTCTGAGCTTATTAAGAGCTGGGCTTTGTCAATAAGGCACCATGTAAAGCACATTGTTGTCTCTTAGCAACCTTAACTGGTTTAAGAAGAATTTTGTTTGGTTTTTTCTTTTTTTTTTTTTTTTTTTTTTTTTTTTTTTTTTTTTTTTTTTTTTTTTTTTTTTTTTTTTTTTTTTTTTTTTTTTTTTTTTCGGAATATAGAAGAAACGCACCAGGAAATGGCTGCGCCAGCCGGGTTCATCCGGGAGCACCAGCTCTCCCGCGCGAGCTGTCGGCGCAGCACAATGGCTTGGCCCCGGCTCCCCGGCGCCCGGCCCCGGCTCCTGGCGAGCCAGTCCTGCTCCCAGTTACAAAACAGGAGCATGGGGAGCACTGGGAGGCTGCTGGGGGAGGGATGCAGATCTGGGGATGGACGGGGCTGGTGATGGAGAGGTCGCCCATCCCTGGCAGGCTGGCTGGGGCCGGCTGGCTGGGTCGGGGCAGGGTTCAGGGAGGTGTGGAGGGACCGTGTCCCTGGTGTGAGGACACGAGGGAGGCTTGGCCATGCCCCACCGCTCTTGGCTGTGTCCCCAGCCCTGTGTCCTGCGCCTGAGCTGTCGGGGTGCCATGGCCAAGGGCACCGGGCAGGCGGTGGCAGAGCGGATGGGACCCCAGGTCCCCCACTCCTGCCTGAGCGGGACCAGGATGGATGGGGACAGGGCTCCCACCACACCCCTGCCCGGGCTATACTGGGGTAACTGGGCCCCAGTCTTGCCCTTGCCATGGTGCCAGAGCCGGTTAATGGCAAACGGCGCTGGGAGCATTAACCGAAGCGGGCCGGGGGGCGGGGGTATAAACAAGCGCAGAAAGTGAATCTGCAACCGCAGGAAGTCAGTTATTAATTGGAGTGAGACATTTTGCCCCTTGATTTCCTGTAATCGCGCCTTTATGTAACGCTGGGGGAAGGGTGGGCGATGCCCTGGGGAGGGGGCGGCCAGTAGGAAGGGGGTGTGGGGTCCAGCATCCCCCACCCTGCTCCCCGAGACCCACCGTGCCAGCTCCAAGGGAGAACAGTGTCAGTGTGGGACCCCGCTGGCTCCATGTGCCACCGCGTGCTGAGGGACATGGGGGACCCCCAGCGCATCCTGTGCCTTCTCCACGGGAACTGCCCCCCCTCCGTTCCCTGGTGGGCTGTCATCCCCTTGGGGACGTGGCTGGGGCCTCGTGTCTTCATTGTCACCTCCTGCCTCGGGGGACAGGAGCTGGCAGAGCTGAGCACCCCATGTGGTCCCAGCATCCCAGTGGGGGTGTGTTTGTGCCCAAATGTGCTTCCCCACGGGGACGGATCTCCATGTGCGTCCACGTGGGCACCTGCTCGTGCGCTCACACCCCCCCGTGTGCACGCACGTTTGCATGTGTGCACACACATGTGCATCACTGTGTCACCCCAGCACATGCCACAGGCCACAAACGTGCTCTTGCTGAGGAAGGCGGGTGCACGTGCAGGTTGGTGGCAGGGGGACACACAGGGTGCCACAGCAGCCCCTCAGGCCAGCTGGCAGGCGGCAGAGCCGGCGGTGGGCCGGGAGAGGGCTGGGGGATGCACCACTCCCCTGCCTTCAATTGGCTGAGCAGTAAATAAATAAAAGGGAATTAAATAAATAGAGGCGAGTCGGTTTATATAATCGCTGGTACAGTTTGTCCTGAACCTCTGCACGGATTAGAGAGCTGGCACCGCCCGTGGGTCATTAGCAGCTGGGCTGAGCCCTCCCCAGCGTGGCCACCCTGGCTCTGGCCCCCCGGCCAGCAGCCCCCAGCCTGGCCCCGTATTTACCTACCCGGGTACTTTTTAACAACCAACCTTGGGAAGGGCTGTGAGCACGTGTGCACGCGTGTGGAAGCGCCTACATGGATGTGTGTGCATGCGTGTGCATCTCTGCAAACGTGCACGCGTGTGGAAGCGCCTACATGGATGTGCGTGTATGTGTGTGCATCTCTGCAAATGTGCACGCGTGTGGAAGCGCCTACATGGATGTGCATGTATGTGTGTGTCTCTGCAAACGTGCACGCGTGTGGAAGCACCTACATGGATGTGCGTGCATGCGTGTGCATCTCTGCAAATGTGCACGCGTGTGGAAGTGCCTACACGGATGTGTGTGCATGCGTGTGCATCTCTGCAAACGTGCACGCGTGTGGAAGTGCCTACACGGATGTGTGTGCATGTGTGTGCATCTCTGCAAACGAGCATGCGTGTGTCTGTGCGCGGGAGGGCACGCGGGTGTGTGCAGGCGCCGCTGCTCCCCGGTGTGCCTGAGCGTGTTGGTGGCGTGTCCACGGCATCGTGTCGACGCGTGTACGGGCGTTTGTGCGTGCTTGTGGCCATGCACGCGTGTTTGCGGGCATATGTGCGTCGGTGTGCATGCATATGTGCGTGTGTGATTGCGCGTGCACGCCTCCCCATGGGCATGCGTGGCTGTGGGTGTGCACACGGGGGGGTGTGTACATGGGGTGTGTGCACACGGTGTATTTGCACGGTTGGGAGCACGCCAGCACACGCGTGTGCCTTTGTGTGTGGTGTGCGTGTGCACATGTGTGTGTCCCTCCCTGCAGCGCGCATGGGGGGGATGTGTTGGGTTGGGAGGGGCCAACGCGTGGCACCCAAGGGGGGAGGTGACAGTGCCAGGACACGCTGGTCCCCACGTCCCCCTGCACCTCACCTCGGCTCCCCACCGCCTCCACACCCCCACCCTCGCGCCCACAGTCACCCCCAAACCTTGACCCCCCCCCCCACAGCCCCTTCAGCCTCTGCAGCCCCTGGGGGGGGGTCGGGACAGCACAGCAGAGCACCCCCCAGGGCAGGGCCAGCGCCCGGGGTGTCCCCGGGGTGTCCCGGAGCCCCGCGGTGCCCGCGCGGAGCGTGGCCGTGGCCGTGCGCGCGCTTCTGCTGCCATCTAGTGCTGGCCACGGGCGAGCCCTGGCCCGCGGGGCCCGCAGGGAGCCCATCGCCCCTGGCCCCGGCTGTGGGGAAACCATCCGCCAGTGGGGTAACCCCGGGCACCCCAGTCCTCTCCCTTCGGGGAGCTGCTGGTGGGGCTGGGACACCCCCGGGAGGTCCCTCGGCTCCAGGGAAGGGACCCGGAGCAACATCACCCTGGGAACTGGGAGGGAAAAGGCTTTCCTTGGAGAAACCCCATGGACGCACGCTGCCAGGTGAGGGTTCGGTGCTGTTAGATGCTGCGATGCTGTCTGACCCCTTCCCTTCCCCCAGACATCCCCTGTCTCCCCAGGCACAGGCTGTGGCAGGGGGTGCAGGGTCCTGGGGACCCACCAGCAACCGTCCCCACGCACTTGTCACTCCAGGGGATGTGCCACAGAGGGACCAACACACTGCCAGGTACCGGTGCCATAGGCAGCACCGGGCATCTTGCCACCACTGTAGCGGCGAAGGATCCGCCTGCAAACTGCTGCTGCAGCCCTCCCCAGTGAGGCTCTGTATGCATGACACTGGTGAGCAGGTTTCCTCCCTTTCTTCCGAGGCAGCTGAGCTTCCCCAAGATGGATGGCCTCACCCTGCGCTGGATACCTGCTGACTCAGGGACTTGTGCTCTCGCATTGACAGATCAGCCCGCCGCATCCCTGCCGGAGCTCGGCAGTAAATGGGCTGTGCCGAAGCCAGCCGAGCCCACGAAACACTCGTGTGCGGATGCTGGTTCCAGCTTCGCAAAGGGGTGGCATGATCGATGGGGTGTCAGCAGAGATTCAGGCTCCTTGGTGCTTTGCTCAGGGACGTCTCAGCAGAAGACACCACAGAGGTATTTTTAGCAGCGTAATTCATAGCTACCTCCAGCCTGATTAATTTTTTTCTCTGTTGGTCAATCCATCACACGCCCTTTGCCGGCTGACGGATGAGTGCTGGGAGCTGGACGCACTGGGAGGGGCTGGTGCAAAGCCTGAGTGCTGGGTGCATCCCTCTGCATCCACTCCAACCTTTGCTCCTGGTTCGCACGGGGTACGACAGAACGCAACAAGCTGGGGCGCAGCACGGCGGGGACACAACCCGCCTGTCTCGGGGGGCTCACAACTGCTGCTGCCATCCAGCTGGGCAGGATGGGTGCGGTGCTGAGAGGCAATGGGGCAGAATTGGTGCTGGGAATGTGTGCTGACCGTGAACAGATGCTCTGGTCTTTGCCAGGGCACTTTCCCAGACAGAGATCCCCACATGGGAGCCAGAGAATTTGCAGCATCCTGCATCTTTCATCCCTGGTGAAAGCATCTCCACTCAGCCCTGATTCAGCAAAACAGTTTTTTTTTCCAAAGTGCTGCTGCTCCCAGGATGAAGACACACAGTCCTGGGGGCTGCCAGCATCTCCCAGGGGTGCGGGCACAGAAGGTACATTCCCAAAATATTTTGGGGGTTAAAAGCAAGCGGCTGATGTGCTTGTCCCCTTGGTGGGAAATGTGGGCTGTGTGCGCTCCCCTCCTCACACACCCATTGTCCCGAACCTTCCCAAACCCAGTGAGTGCCACAGCGGGTGGCACCGCGTGTCCGGGTGCCCAGCAGCGGGGACACTCTGACACCCCCCAGAGCCTTGGCTGGGCTCTCGCCAGCCCCCTTTCCGGCCAAGCATCACCCCGTGTCCTGGTGTGACCCCGCTCCCCCACGCCGGCGGCTGCAGCCAGAGGCAGCACGGGGCTGCGGGGGCCGCCTCAAAGGCCCAATTTTCTTGCTCTGAAGCTCCGTCTCTGTCTGCAGGGGCAGGAAGGGCTGCGGAGCCGCCAGGGCAGCGTGGGTGCTCCTGTGCAAAGGGGCACTGTGTTCCCGCTGCAGCACAGGGGGCTGCTGGGGGGGTCGAAAAGTCCGTGCCCTCCACCTACAGCCCTTTGATACTGGTCCAGCCTCTTGCCCTGGAAACCGCAGCCACCCACGGCTGGGCTGTGAGGGGCAGGATGTGGCCCTTGCCCTAAGTGCTGAGTCCCGGTGGAGCTGGCCCAACGCTGCGTGCAGTCCCTGCAGGGGGATGGGGACACCCAGTTGTCCCCGGGGTTTGTCCCTTGCGCTGCTCATGGCTGGGGCTCTCAGGCTTCCCACTCGAGCCCGAGCTGCTGCAGTAGCAATGGCTGGTGCTTCCCAGCAGGAACCTGCTCAGCTTTCCCGAAATCCCGTGTACCAGCCTGGGAGTGCTGCAGGATTCCTTGCAAAGGGAGATGGGTGCTTGGGAGCTGCTGCAAACGCCTGGGAAGAAACTTTGGCTGTTTCCCGGGGACCCACAACCCCTGGTTCAACCTCTTGCTGAGAAGCTCTAGAGGGATTCCTTCCCTTCCCAAAACCAGCTCAGGACTGAGCTCAAACCAGCCTTAGGTCCAGCTTCAGGTGATCCCCAGCCCTGCCTTGAGCCGTGCGGGTGCTGGGGAGGGACAGACACCCAGGTCCTCTCGTGGGCACTGTCCCGAGGACGGGGGCTGGCAGAGATGGGGGGAGGCTCACACACCACCACAGACCTTCCTATTCAACAGGGAGATGCTGTTCCCTGCCGTCAGCAAGTTTTTCTCCAAATAACGTTCACAGGAGCAAAGCACCTGGGGTGAGCTGCGGGAAGGACAACCCAGCACGGCCCCAGGTCTGGTGGGGACCTCGGGGACCGGAGGAGCCGGAAGAAATGAGAAGCCAAAGCTCCACCGCAGGGAAACCACCAGCCCCAAAGAGCATCGGCGAGTAGTTTGCATCCCAACCCTCCTCCACGGCACAACCCCCGTGTCCTTGGCCCAAAGTCATGCTTTTGCCCCAGCATTGGCCTCCTCCCTCCAAAACCAAGCACCGGGACCCCACCCGTGCCCCCAACCCGGCCGCCTGCACTCACCATCCACCACGTCTTTGCCCTCAGGTCGTAGCACAGCTGCCACTTCACTGAGCCCTCAGCCGCCGGTGCCACCACTGTGCCCGGTGCCTCCATCCCCGCCCGGCTACTCCAGGAGCTGCCCAACGTGATGCTCCACTCCCAGTGCCATCACAGACTCCTTTCCCCCTCAAAAAGCACCCAGAGCAGCCCCTGAGCCACTTGGGGAAAAGCAGCTGGATGGAAGCGAGGAGCAATCCCCATGCGGGAACTTTCTGAGCTGCCCTGGAGGAAGGCGGGTGGCTGCTCTTGGTCGGGCTCGTGGGTGGTCACTGCACGGCAGAGGCTGTGCCAGCGGCCGGCCGGGCGTGCCTGTGGGACAGCACCCTCATTGTGGGGACAGAAGGACCCCGGGGGTGGGAAGGCAAAGGGGTCTCCAGGGCTTTGGGGGCTGCTTTGGCTTTATCGTCCCAGGAAACGGTCTGCAGCACGTCTGACCTGCAACACATGAGCCCCCTCCCCCAGCAGCCCGCCAGGGACCCTCAAAACCAGACAGACGCACAGACACGTCCCTGCGTGGCTGAGGGACTCCCACAGCAGTGCTGCCTGCCCGCGTCCTCCCAACACACGTGCACCGAGTGTAGCGTGCTCAGCCCGCAGGGCTGCTCGCCTCCGTCTCTCACATCTGCCGAAACTCAGGGATAAAGGGGGGGGGCTCATGGGAGTCTCATCAGGCTGGGGGACTGGGGACCAGCAGGGCTGTGGGGGCTGAGCTCTGCTCCCAGCGCCGTGGCAGGATCCGGTCATTTGGAATGTCTTGGTTTCGGCTGGGATAGAGTTAACTTTCTGCATAGCAGCTCGGGAGAGGCTACTATGGATTTTGGGTTTGTGCTGAGGAGAAGCTGATCACACACTGATGGGCAGAGCTGCTGCCAGGACAGTCAAGGACTTTCCAGCTTCTCTGCTGTGCCCGTGGCTGCAGGGGCAGGAGGAGCTGGGAGGGAGCACAGCCCCAGGGACCAGCCCAGGATTCGACCTCAGGGTTGGGGCTGAGACCAAACTGGCCGATGGTCTGTTCCATCCCATGCCCGGCACGGCCAGGGGAGAGGGGAGGCTCTGCCTGGGAGTTTTCTCTCTTGCCCCAGGTTGTATCCCTCTGGGTCACCCCTCTCTCAGGGTCGTCTCGGTCTCTCAGATACTCGGGTTCTTATCCCCATCCCAGGGTTGTGGTTTCGGGACTCTCCCTGCTCTGGGATCATTGGCCAGGAACGAACTGAGCCTTGGCCATGGGGTGGTGAGCAGTGTCACTGGGTGTCACTCATTCATTCATAGATTTGTATTTATTACTATTATTATCATCATTATTATTATTTTCAATATTATTGTAGTTTAGTTATTAAATTGTTTTTATCTCAACCCACGAGTCTCTTTTCCCTTCACCCCTTTAATTTTCTCCCCCATCCCTGGGAGGGGGAGGGTGAGCGAGCGGCTGTTGTTTGGCCCCAGCCAGGGTCCAACCACAACAGGGGAACAGCAATTGCCAGTCCCAGCTGGGGAGCCCTTGGCCCTGTTGCCCTGGCTTGGTCCCAGCATCACCCAGCTCCCAGGATGTCAGAGGCTCCCAGGGGGTGACATCCTTTGGGCCTCACTGATGCCACGTGCGCTGCAGAGGTGCCCGAAGGATCCCAGCCGGGGTCGTGCCTGCCCCTTTCCCCCCGAGCCTGTCCCCTGCTCCCCACCCAGGGGGGAGCTTTCCTGGACTTTGGGCTCTGCCACGGGGAACCCAGACCTCCAGTGTGTGCTGGGAGCTGTCAGTTGTCCGTGTCACATCCGTTCAGATGGATTTAGCATCCATCCTCCCGGTAATTCCAACTTGACTCCTGGTTTGGGGGTCACAAATCCTCTGTGTGTGGTTATGGCTTTGTTATCCCCAGCTGCCCACTGGGACAAACTCCAGTCCCTGCTGGATGCCCTGCCTTGTCCCTTGCCTCCTGCCCACCCTCCTGCCCTCTGCCTGCTGCTTTGCGTTCCTCCCCCCGCCCCGGCTTCACCGCCCAGCCCACACTCTGGCAGAGCTGGGACACCCCTGGAACCTGGTCACCCACTGGTGACACTGGTAGCAGGCAGGGGACACCCAGGGAGGATGGGAGGATTGAGGAGGTTTGGGGTTTTTTGGCTTTGGAGGCCCAGGAGTCACAAGAGAAAGTGGTTTTATGCTGAGATGGGGATTCCATGGCTTTAGGGGATATTTAGGCAAGAAGTTTTTCAGGATGGGGTCTGCTGGCGCTGGGCACTGCCTGCGCTGGGGGGCTCGGGCAGATACAGCGCTGAATGATCCGGGGACGAAGGAAACGGCTGCGTAGGGAGGGAAACAGCGAGAGAGGCAGATTGCAGGAATTCAGCTCCTGGAAATAATTAATTTCAAGGCCTGGAGATTATTTTCTGATTTTTTTTTTTTCTGAATACAGTTTTTTTTTTTATCCTTATTTTTGATCAAAAGCCAGGCTTTTTTCTGGGAAAGAACTCAGGAGCATTTCACGAACATTCCCCTTCCAGTGAGACTTTTTTCATGCAAACGAGGGCTTGGGGAAGAAAATAAACTCAAGTGAGCCATGGGAGCAGCTCAGTGCTGGATGCCGGGGTTAGAAGGGTGCTGGAGGGTGGCAGCCGGTGGAGGTGGGGGCAGATGGATGATGCTGAATGAGGAAAATCTTCCTGTTTAAGAATTGCTGTTTGGCTTGAACAGGATGGCTTTCATCAGTGTGTGCCTGCATGCACGCAATACCGTGTGCGTGCCTGTGTGCACGTGCCTCTGCGTGTGTGCACGCACCGACGCGTGCGTGTGTGAGTGTGGTGGGTTTGCCCTGGGCTGGGAGCCAACCCCGCACAGCCGCTCTCTCACCCTCTCCCCTCCCGGGGATGGCAGAGAGAATTAAAGGGGTGAAAGGAAAAAAGGACTCGTGGGTTGAGATAAGAACAATTTAGTAACTAAACTACAAGAATATTGAAAATAGTAGTATATACAAATATACAAATGGGTGATACACAGTGACACTGCCCCCCCACACGATGACCAAGGCTCAGCCCGCTCCCAGCTAATGATCCTGGAGCAGGGAGAGTCCCGAAAACGCACTCATGGAATGCAGATAAGACCTCAAGTGTCCCAGACTGAGAGCTGACTGAGGGAGGGGGGAATGGCCTTGGGAGAGGGACCACCTGGAGCGAGATGACCCGGAGCTAAAGAGATCCGGAACAAAAGGGGCCGATCTTCCGGAGGGCCCTCACCTTTATCCTGGGCATGGCGTGTCTGTTATGGGATAGATTATTGGCCACTTTAGGGCTCAGTCCCAAAACTAAGATCGAAACCTGGGCTGGTCACTGGGGCTGTGCTCCCTCCCAGCTTCTCCAGCCTGCGGACAGCCTTGAAAGACCTTGGCAGCCGCATAAACATCACTTTTTATCAGCTTTCTTCTGAGCACAAATCCAAACACAGCCTCTTGCTGGCTACTGTGAAGAAAGTGAACTCTGTCTCAGCTGAACCCAGGACAGCAAGCATCCACGTGTGTGCTTGTGTGCATCTGTGTGGCGTGGCACACGCGTGGGTCAGCGCACGCAGGCGATGCGCTGGCTGTGAGCGGAGGAGACGTGTCCTTCTTGAAGCAGGGCTCTCCTGCTCTGGGGCTGCGACACTGGGAAGAGATGCCACAAGACAGCACCCAAAAATACATCAGGGGCTGGAGAGACCCTGGTGGAGCCGGGAAGGGCCTGGCGTGTCCCTGGCTGTGGGGAAGGGATCTGGGAGGGGCGTGGACGCGGTGGGAAATGGGGTGCTGCCAGGGCCGAGGGGGGACCACGCAGCCAGCCCAGGTTCGCAGAGCTGGTCTGTCACCATGGGTGTCACCTCGACTTCAGAGGAGGTTGGAAATGCTTTTCCTGTGCCAATGGGAGACAGAAAGGGGGTGAGCCCCCCATGAAGGGGGTCAGAGGGAGGTAGCCTCAGTGCTAGCTGCCATGCCAGGCGTTGCAGCTGATGCGGCGTGGGCTGGCTCTGCTGTCCCCAGAGCAGAGTGCTGGGGGAGGGGACGTGGCGGGGAAGGGGGACAGGACTGCCTTGGCATCCCCACACTGCCCAGGATGATCCCATCTCCTCTGCCTCATCACAGGCCTGTCGGTGCAAAGCCCAGCTCTCTGTGCCTCTGTTTCCCCAGCAGGCAGGGCTCTGGCTGCTTCTGCAAACCCTCATCACCTCCTGGTGTGTCCCCCCATTGTCCCCTGCCCATGCCTGGAGCCCCAGCCCTGGAGGGGAGGGAAGGAGCCGCCAGCTCCCAGCCTGGCTCTGTGGGTGGCCCTGCCACCCCGGGGAGGGGGTGTCCGTGTGCACGTGGGTGGGGGTACACGCGTGTGGCTGAGGGCGTGGGTGTGCACACGCGTGAGCTGCTGCGGTTGTGCGTGGCGGTGTGCGGGCACGTGGGGGTGTGCTCGGGCTCCATGCACACACGGAGGTGGGTGTGCACGGGTGGATGGTGGCACGTGGATGTCCACCTTTCGGGCCTCCTGCTGCCACCACCAGTGACCGCAGTCCTCCATGGGCAGAGGGTTGACCCGCTCCAGGCTCACAGAGACTTCTTGGGGGTCCAGGCCCTGCTGCCCTGCTGGGGCCATGCATCAGTGAGCGGGAGCCAGTATACGCGATCGGACCAGGGCACATATTTCCTTGTTGCCCCCTGTGCCTCAGTTTCCCCTAGCATCTTTTTGTCCCCTGGTGTCCCTGACCCCACCTGCTGCTGATCCCTGCAGGTGATGATCCCGTCGGTGTGACGTGGTGCCACCCTTGCTGACGCGACAGAGGCTCTGGGAGCAGCAGGATGTGGCTCCACAGTTCCTGCTGGACGGGGACAGGCTCAGGATGAGGCCCTGGCTGAGCCCATGTCCCCAGCCAGAGCCTTTGTGGGCTCTGCTTTAACCCCCATGCGGGACCCCTCCCATGAGGGTCAGTGTCTGGAGCTGGGGTGTGGGTCCCTCCCTGGGACCACGGCAGCTTCTCCAGCCCCTGAGCAGGGGGGGGTCGCTCTGCCCCGGTCTGAGCATCTGTCACATTTGGGATGTGACGTTTGGAGGTGAAGAGAGAAGGGACCCTCATGGGGAGGGCTGATGACAATTTCTCCTCTCTGCACAGGCACAGCATGGGACATCGCTGCCTCCTGCCCCGGGGGGGCTGCGTGCCTCCTCCCTGCCTACCTACAGGATGGGGGAAACCCTGCACCCCAAAATCACCCCCCCCCCTTTCCTGGGCTGTGCAGGGAGGACAGACCCCCCCAGGACTGTCCAAACCAGACAGCCCCCCTGGGAGCCACGGGGGGGGGGGGCAGGACACATTGGGACAACACAGCCCCCCCGCACTGGGGCAGGACAGCCCCCCCTTCCCCCAGACAGCGCAGGACCCCCCTCGGGGCTGCCAAGAACCGGGGCTTCCCCCCCCGCCGCCCCCTCCTCTCCCTCCTCAGCCCCGGGCGCGGTGCGGGGGGGGGTCGGGGGGGGGG
>VZTO01009700.1:1253-11446 GCA_013400615.1 Syrrhaptes paradoxus
TTCTTTTCTGAAAAATTTGTTCCAAAACTAGTTGAAAAAAAACTCAGGGAAACAAAAGAGATTACATTATTTCCTGTAAGTCAACAAATTCAGGCTTTGCTAGGCTATGCATAAGACTGTGTGTTGAAGTGTTGAAGATGGCTTATGACTTAGATTGTTGTACTTTTAATTCGATTACTTTTAATGCATTAAAGAAGCAGAATTCTTGGTGTTTCTATGTCAGTGTACTATTCCAGTGTACTATTCTTCAAGAATAGTAAGTTTTTTGTATTAGATGTGTTCACCTGGGCACCAGAGGGTCTATTGCAGGAGAAGAAAGCACTGACAAAGAACACAGTGAATATAAATTGCCCCAGTGTAGTCTTGGAGCATGAAACAGGTTTTTAGGTCCAGGACATAATTTGTCTGTTTCTAGAGCAGTTAGCTTTCAAAGCCTACAGATCAGAAGTAGCACCTTCAGATTCACCCAGAAATTGATTGGAAACTTATACAAACTAATGAGTTTTGTGTTTTAGTAATCCACTGTTCATGAGAAGCACATCATATACCACATCCTCTTTTCAGCAAAAACACAGCTCTCAAGTCTTTCATAACTTCATCTGAGATTAAAGTGATCGATGGAGGCATTCTCTCAAAACAGGCTAACAGCTTCACTTGCCATACTGAAATGCCAGGAATTTCTGAGTTCTGTATAGGATCTTCATTTTTTCATGTCTTTGCCATGAATATATTAAGAAAGCTTTTAGCTCTAATGGGAAGATATATTTCTGACCTTTGTCTGGAATCTTATCCTCCTTTGGTTCCCACCATGATGTCCCTCAGTAGCAGCATGAAATCTGACCGGTGTTTTCTGGTGTAATCGTAAATTGGCAGTTGCTGCTTATTCATGCACCAACAGAAGTATGTTTGGTTTCCTTGTTATATCCAGAGGCTAGTATAAGAACAATGATGTGTTAAATGGTTATGACTGAGTGTGAAGTTACAGTGAAGATGAAGCTCCAGTTTTGTTGGAAATCTGAATTAATGGAGAATCTGTAGAATAACACTTACTAGGGCTGTTTCAATGTCATTTCTAATCTGAGGATGCATAAATGTAATTGTCAAAGCTTCTGAGGGCTGGCTTTCAAGCAATTGTTAAATTGTTCTCTTCATCCATGCAGGAGCTAAAAGATCTTTAAGGTGCAGAATGATACTTCTGTACCTTCCTAGGCTGGAAACTTTTTTTCTTTTCGTGGGGTTTTGATTTTTAAAAAAGTTTATGGTGATTGTGGGGAGTTTCTGTAATTCTTTTTCTTTCATTTATTTTTTCTCCAAAGTTATAGAGCTTCAAATACTTGAAGAAAGACTAATATGTAAATATGCTGGTGCACATGATAGACAACTTACGTAAATAATGTACGTTTTAAACATATTTTCCAATGTTTATCGTAATAAAAAATGTTAGGAGAAACCAAGCAAAAACATTCAGAAACAGACTTAAAACAAAAATAATGTTTTTTTCAAGCCATTCGTTAGTGTCAAATGATTTTAAAACTAATCAGGCATCCTTCAAAAAAGGGTCTGCTGAGGAATATTAAAAGTAATGCTGATGCACACTCCAGTTCAGACACCTGCCAGGTTGACCTATCAGGAAATGTTTTTACATCTGTCCTGATTTTCAGTGGGCTTCTTAAAAGTACATTTCCCTGAAATTGTGATACTAGTATGTGTTAGATGTGATAGAACAGACTGAACTTTCTATTGCCATTTCAGTGTTCTCAAATAATGAAAATTTGAACTGGGACATCTTGTTGTCTTTTCTAGACTGTTTTAAACAACTAAGAGAGATTACAGCTAAACAGAATTGGGTAAAACTAGATTATTTTTATCAAGATTAAGAGATTATTTAGAATATTAACTCATTTTTATGTTATGGCATAAAACCCTTTATTTATAGGTTCTGTTAAATTAGAACATTGTTAATGTAAACATCTTTTATCCATATGCCTGACAATCTTTGAAAAAATAGCCAACAACCAAGTCTGTCTCTGAATCCTAGAAAGGTTTAATAGCTGATTGGGTGATATAATGAAGTGTTGCATTGTAAAGACTTGTATTTACAATGTGGTGTGCTTACAGTGAAGAAATACTCTTAAATTTCAATTAAAATGCTACAGCTATCAAAAAGAGTAAACAGCTATTGCAGTTTACACTTAAGTGAATGTACAACTTTACAAAATTACTCCTGTCCCACTTTCAGTATTAGTTCACTAATACAAAAAAATACTTCAAAGTTATATTCTTCAGTGAGAAGAGAAGGGAAGCTTGATTTAGGCACTTTTTAAATATTTTTATTTCTAAGAGTGTATGTTTTTCTTGTCATTAAAATGTTACTTGGACTCAAACTGATGACCTTTCAGGATATGCACAACCTATTCTAAAACTGAGTTCTGAACATTGGCCATGAAACTACTGTCCAAACCTGATAAATGGATTGGAAATAAGCTACCCAACAGTGAGAATGGACCATTAATTTTAATCAAAGGTGATGTAGAAAGGCGAATGGGATGCATGACAATGTCAACAGCCCAGTAGGTGTTAAGGGGCTACACAGCCTTACTTGTTACTAGGTAGTGCCATTAGTTGAGCTTGGGTGAAGACAGAAAGCCATGCCTGGAATTGAATGACCAGGTCACTCCAAATTCTAATGGAGAAATGGTGTTTCAGAAATACCAATATAATAGTATCAGAAATCAAGGACAATAGTTTAGAAAATATTAAGGGCTTGCTTTGGCTTTTTTTTTTTAAAGGAAGCATCTGTTGTCTTTTGCAGTTTTATCTTGCTCAGTCCTTATTACTGTTTCTTGAAATATTCAGCTCTAATGTTTGTAAGCAATAGAGTTGTATAGTTAATGTTAGCAGAATTTTTAAATTTTTTTCTGTGTTCTGAATTTGGATAAATTCTATAGAACACAGGATACAAGAGAATAAAATTGTGGTTTCTCTCTTCTTTAATAAATTTCTAGAAGAGAAGGATTTTCTTGTTCCTTTTTTAACAACTTTATGCTAACATTAAAATAAAACCAAGAAGGCAGCTACAGTATATCTACATTTGTGGTGCTGGTAGGATTAATCTTAACAGCATCCTAATGTGGGGAGACTCTTCTTTCAATCAGCGAATATACCACTTTATTTTGAATATTTGAGGGTTATAAAATACTGTATGACAGCTTGAATTAATGATGTTTATAATGAAGACATAAAAATGCAGGGATGACAAAGAAGCATTTTTATATCCATGCTTCAGGTTTTCTATGAAGGTTCATTTAATCTGACACAGCATTGCATGCATAAGATATGTATGACTGTACTAGTAATTCTTGCACTCCTATTTAAAATAAAATTAGTTATGCTGCTGTCTACTTAATAGAATAGTTTTATAAACAATAGTTCTTATTCTCTATGTATAGCTGAAGATCAGCTTCGTGCAAAGGGTTACGACAAAACACCAGACTTTATTTTAGAAGTGCCAGTAGGTAAGTCTTTTAAAAGAATTTTGATTATTTTATTTTGGGTAAAAGTGTTCATGCTAAAATATTATGGCTACTTAAGTGAAGTATATTATAGAATACTACAAATTATTCTCATTTTTTTCCATAGTTATACAATAATTTTAAGAACTTTTAGTTTGGGTCAGAGAGATTTGATCGTAAGTAGTATTACCTGGTGTTTCCTCTTTGCTCTCTGCATATTTTTGTCTTATTATCACAAAAAAAAAAAAAACCAAGCAACAATAAGAACCTCTAAATACCTGCTCTCTTTAACCGGCTCTGCTCACTGTCTTTATGAACTGAACTCTGAAATACCTATAATTGTCTTAAACTTCTAGCGCAAGTCAGTTCAAAGCAGTCTTAAGAGTATTACCATTACACCTATAGGTTATTGCATAAAGGTTTGTCATTATGCAGTTATTCTTTTGCCATCACTTTGCATCTAAATACAACTCTGCAGTTCTCTATGGCTTCTTAAAAGCCTACATAGCAAGAAGCAAGAAGGAATAAAAGTAGATATCAAGGTTATGTCAAAGTTCATCTATGTTTTCTGGTCTTGAGGTCATGTAAGAAGGTAATCAGATAACCTAATGGCTGAGCTGTGGAAGAAAAAAACATCCATGTAATCCAAGTGTAAAGGGTTATTAATCACCTTTTGTAAATTTGCTTTCATGCCGAAAGATTTCTGCTTCGCCTCTATAGAGTGCAGCACCTGTCTATGCAGATGCCTACCACTGGGTCTATCAGAGAAAGTAAGGCTGAAGGCTCTGTGTGAAAGTCATATACATGACTAGCTTTTTGTTCTTCATATTGACAGCAGTTGACGTTGTTACTGAGATAACTGGTTTGTACACTGGTATAAGGTATTGAGTGTGTACTATAAAATGTCTCTCTACTCAGAAGTGCTTGAGATACCGTCTTTCAGCACAATAATCTGTTATCCAATAGATAAACAACTATGTATATGAGAGTCTTCTGAAAAGTTTTTAGACTTTCCATAGCTCACTGATGTTTGTATTCCTAATCACATTTCCAAAAAAAAAAAAAAAAAAAGGTAGTAATGTTAATAAGAGGTTGTATGTACAAAATAAAAAATACCATTTTTATTGGCTGAGGCTGGAAGGAACCTCTGGTGGTCATCTGCTCAAGCAGGGTCATGTGGAGCTGGTTGCCCAGGAGTATGTCCAGAGAGCTTTTTATTACCTCCAAGGATGGAGACTCCACAACCTCTCTGGGCAAGCTGTGCCAGTGCTCAGTCACTCTCACTGTGAAAGTGTTTCCTGATGTTCAGGGAGACCCTCCTGTGTTTCAGTTTGTGCACATTGCCTCTGGACCTGTGCACACTGCGCACCACTAAAAAGAGCCTGACTCGTTCTTCTTAAAATCTGCCTGTCATATATATACATTGATAAGATTCCCCAACAATATACACAATACGTACTTGGTATTAAAATATTCACTTTGACATTAGAAACAGATAAGATTATATCCCAGTATTCAGGAGCTTGATTAAATGGAAACTAGAAGAGCAACTAGATGGAGCTAATTTTTTTTATTGCTTGAAAAGGGAAACTGGGAAACACCGAAAAGAATACTTGAGTTTGTAATATTACCTGTGATGGGTTTAACCTTGGCTTAGAGCCAACCCTGCTACCCGTTTGCTCACCCTCTCCCCTCCCAAGGATGGTGGAGAGAATTAAAGGTGTAAAGGGAAAAAGGACTCATGGGTTGAGATAAGAACAATTTAATAACTAAACTACAATAATATTGAAAATAATCATACATTCANTCTGGGTCTCAATCCCGAACCTAAGATCAAATCCTGGGCTAGTAATTGGGGCTGTGCTCCCTCCCAGCTTCTCCGATCTGCAGACAGCCAGAGAAGCTGAAAGACCTTGGCAGCTGCATAAACATCACCTTTTATCAGCTTTATTCTGAGCACAAATCCAAAACAGTCTCTTGCTAGCTGTTATGAAGAAAGTTAACGTTACCCTATTAAAGAAGGTTAAAAATAGCCATTAATTTCTTTGTGTGGAATTGTCTTTAAAAATACAAATAGTGATAGTGCATTACTTTCCTCAAATTATTTCGGTCACTTGAGATTGAAAGAAAAGAATTTTCTACCTGCTGTCCCATCTGAATTAATGTATGGCAGTCCTTGCATTCTCTTCTTCATGACTCAGTATATTGCTACAAAAGGCAAATGTTTCTTAGAAATTGCTTCTCAACTGACTACACAGTTTATGCCTCAGCTATTGTATCTCCTAGGATCTAAAGGTTTTGGGGGTAGGGGGATGATGTACTAGTGTAGACCTACACAAGTTGGTTACTGACAGCAGGGTAGTGGTGGATATAGACCTTAGTGTGGTGGCTTCATGAGTTATTTACCCAGATTTCCTGAGTAATTTTACAGTCTGTAGTCAATCATGTGCTGCAATAGCCTCTCCTAATCTTTCTTTATTGTGCTTCTGGGTCTGCATGCCCTTTGAGTACCTCATCCCAGGTCAAACTTACGCTGAGACATCATGGCTGTGGATGTCATAGGGAACTCATAATAAAGGAAACATTGTAAAGACCTCAGTAGTGATACCCCACATTATGTTTTGGAGAAAGAATGATCTTCTAGAGATTAAAATTTATATAGTTCTCCATTAAAATGTTTTCTAGTACTTTTTTGAAAAAATGTCCTATGTGCATATTTGAAAGATATTTTTACAAATATGTAACTCTGTTGCAAGCATGAATTATGTGATAGATTAGGGGGCAATAGGATATTCCCAACTACATTCTTACATGCTGTTGAGTTGGATTTTTAGAGTTCACTTTATTTTCTGCTGTCACCCTAGCTGTTGAAGGACACATAGTTCACTGGATTGAAAGCAAAGCCTCATTTGGTGATGAGAGTAGCCACCAAACCTACTTGCAGGACCAGTTTTGGAGCTACTGGAACAGGTACATTTCTGTTATTTGTCCTTACATATAAGTAGGACTGCGTTTTTGAAAGAGGTTACTGGAAATAACACTAGTGACTTTTTTATAAAGCCATGTGAACAAAATACATGTTACTAATCTGGCATTTTGAATGTGTCATGAAGAGGGGCTTGTGATCAAGGGGTGGCCTTAACCATGGACAAAATGGTATTAAATAGTATGTCAAATTGGAATGCTGAAATATTAGTGAAAAATTCACATCATAATTGTTGACATGCAGCAGATATATATGGTAACTTTACAGTGATGCTAGATGACAGAATAAGTTACTTTGGTACAGAAGTTGTACATCAGGTTTTTTAGTACCTGACTTTGAAAGAAGATTTTCCTGTAACATTTTGCAAGATGCCAAATTTGTTATAAAATCTTCACAGTCTAACTAAATGGGCTTTCTGAATAAAGAACTTTACTGCTCATTGTCATCGTATCTAGGACAATACTGTTTCACTGTTTTTTTTAATAAAGTGGGTTTTTTAGTGTTATCTACATTTTAAACAGTAATAACAATTATCTTCAAGCTAAAAAATGTAGTACGTATTTGCAGGAACGTAAGGGGGAAATAATGTTAAGCAGGACAGAATCTTTGAACGTATTGATGGAGTGGTATAAAGGTGATTTTTTTAAAGGTGGTTAAAATAATTCTACTTTATTCTTATGAAGGTCATTATTGTATATATTTATGTATCTTTCTATGGTAGTAGAAGCCTCCTCACTGTAGGTTTTTTCTTAAAAAAAAATTCCTAAACAAGGTGCTTCATCTTCAATTCCATTTTTGCGTGTGGTAGAACCCTAAGCAAGGTAGTAAGTGAGGTAAATTAAAGTTTTAATAAAGGATTTTTAAAACTAGAATTTTAGAAGTCTGCTCAGTGTTCACAAGAGAGCATCAATTAAATCTCAGTGATAGTGGATAAGATGGCACAAACATGTGTGAACATACAACAAATAGACAGTGGGCGCCAATATCAGTCTGGTGACCATTAGTATTTCAGCTGAATATATGTCAAGGTGAAAATAGCTAGCCTTAGCTTGGGAAATACTTTAAAAACAGATTCTGTAGGAGGCAGAAGAGAATGGGAAACTAAATCTTGACAATAACATCATCAGAGTTCAGAATTATTCTCTGTAGCAGCATTCGTGACTGACACAAGGACCTGCTCTTATTTGACAATCCCAGAAAGCAGTGACTTGGAAAACCTGAATTGAGGTAATGGGAACCTCAGGAAGACTGTCAGTTGTTGGATGAAGACACTATACTACAGGAAAGTTGTAGAAAATAATTTGTGAAACGTAAAACCAGAGTGTAAGACTTAGAAAGAAATTTGACTATATACAATATCTAGGCAAATGGTGAGAATGGCAGGAAAGATGTTGATGTAAATGGTGCTGAACTTGTACATCAATGTAAATAACAGGAGATTGATCAGCTCAGACTGGGAGGAGACCCTTAGATATACTGGCTCGAATATTGTCTGAGGAGAAGGAATGTGTGTGAAGGGATCCGCAATAGTATAAAGAGAAAAGGAGCTCCACGAAGTGAATTTTAAATAGATAATGAGCATAAAGATGCTCACTAAGTTGAGACAGAGTAAGTAGACAAGTAGGATGAATGCACTGATTCATTTGTTGTTTGCAGTAAAATTGCCATTGCAAAGTTGAAGTTGTAGTTTCTGTGGTTTTTTTGTGCTGAACAAAATGACTAATTGTGTTTTGGTTTGAGCTATAAAATGTGTAAAACATTTGAGAATAGTGTGTACCATTTAACCGGATATTTCCAAAAGCAACTTCTTTTATGCTTTTATCAGGAAACCAAGACATAGCAAACTTCATTTTAATTTTATCATGTAGTAATTAATATTGCAACTTTAAAAATGGAATAACCTCTCTCTGAGCTGTTAGTCAAGTACCTTTAACGTTACAAAAGCTAGACTGAGTTAACATGTGGATCAATAGGACTGTTATGAGAGTAGTTTTGGGATTTTGCTAAATCTTCTGTTACAGCTGTTCATATTGAAAACAACTACAAAAATTGATACTGAAATATAGTGACTTCACATTCATATAAAGGAAACTAGAAATCTCCTTAGTGAATTGTTACTCCCTGAAACTGGAATTTGATGATAGGTTAACAGTGGAAATTAAACAGATTTCTGTGGGATTTTTTTAAAGATCAAGTCCTGTTAGTTTTAATTTTGGTACTGGTTGGCCAAACTAACCAGTATCACATCTTCTGAAATGAGTTCTGAGCTACTGCAGCTTATTCTAATGTAGTGACAGTTGGGTTAATGAACACTTGTTGACAGATGAAGTTGCATGTAGATTAGAGGGTTACTTGCATTGCTCTCTGAAACTATTGGTATGAAAAGACACAGGTGCAGCTGCACAAACTGTGAATCGATTTTGTGTGATTTAATCAGCCTATGGAAGGACCTCTCAAGTGAGAACCAACTTACCAGACAAATTCAGCACAGCTGTGTGTCTCCTTTCCTCTTGAAGAAGAAGCATCAGTTCACAGCAGAGATACAACACTCAGATGATAGTTTAGAGTTTTGTAAACCTAATCTGTTGGTTGAACTTAAAGCCAAATTGAAATTGGAGAGAAAGCCTGTAACATTGCCTGTTAGATGTGGATAGAAATACATGTCTAGATATTTGAAAGGAATGAAGATGAGAAGCTTTAGACCTTTTCCATTCATCTTTTTTTTTTTTTTTGTTTTTTTGAAAAGTAGGAGTGAGACTGGAAAAGTTTCTAGGTTTTTTCCTCACATCTGTCACAGATGTAAGTTTAATTCTGCACACAATCTGACTGAAAGCTTTGAACACAGATGTGGCTTGTTTGCTGTTATGTGTATATTTCAGTAAATCCTGTATTCTTTGCTAACTAAATCTGTGAGTGTCTTAAATTGGTCTGTAGTGACAGGAAAAAAATGGCACTTTCTCATTTAACAAAACAGCTCCCTAGATGCAGTCAACCATGTCTGTTCACCTCAGTGCAAAAGAACACCTTTTTATTACTCCGAGTTCTGCAGGGACAGTTTAGCAAGGTTTTTTATGGCTCATACATCAGTGGTATTGTTAAGCAATTTTCAGCTGCAGTGCTGCACTACAACCTCATCTTCAAATTAAGCTTCGCATTAAAAATGTACAAAGTTTACCTTGTCAGTGGGTTTGCACAGTTGTAATTTAAGATGCTATTTAGATATTGAGAATTTTCAATAATAAAGAAACAGGAAAAGGCAAGCTTGGTCTTCAATGTTCCCAGACTGATTTTGCAGAATGATGTTTTAGAAATAAGCTATTTTATACACTGAACAAATTTAGTATAAAATTATTCATATACTTCAAGAATCCCTTCCTTCAATATTTTTGTTCCTCCGAAGTGGTGGCATCCACAGAGCAAGCTCTGGCTTTCACTACCACTGAGAAGACAACTGCATGTGCAAAATGTCATCACTTTGTGCACATGTAGTAGATACCACACTTTTCATTGTTCACTGGCCTACATTGGTGTATTTCTGGTAACCGTGAGGATAAAAATTGTGGAATAGTCTGCGTGACAAAGGGTAATTTGGAGAGCATGAACAGGAACAGATCATGCTTTGAAAGAGGGTCTGAGAACATGTTGTAAATTATTTTAGGATTTAAATGAATGCTGCTGTTTCTTTTTTTTTTCTT